>JAUZNJ010015241.1:0-17552 GCA_034780135.1 Jordanella pulchra
CATCCATCCATCCATCCATCCATCCATCCATCCATCCATCCATCCATCCATCCATCCATCCATCCATCCATCATTTTGTTCCATATAACAAACAGCATTTAAGAATGACTCAGCAGATAAATTGTTGTTTGTTGTTGCCTTGCCTTGAACTGGGAGCTGACAGTTGGACGTCTGTGCTTGGTGCTGCTCTTCAGAGTGTCCTGCTTGTTGCGGCTTAAGACGTGTTCAAACAAATCATAGACAAAGTCCAACCTGGCAAACAAGTGAAAGGTTTAAAAAAGGTCAAAGTTGGAATATTTTGCAAAATCATATTTTTACACTTTAAATAATATATAAGAAAAACTCTAAAAATGCTTTATCAGCCAACCTGCTCTCTCTCAGCATGTTGAGGATGTCATCCCTGAAAGTGTCTCTGTTCTTCTCCAGCATGCCCCTTACATCATAAACCACCTGGAAAGAGCCACAGGGGGGCAGCAGAGTTTCACTTGAGCAAAGGAAAGCAGGGCAGCATCCACAGCTGAGTGGGATTAACTTTTTAAAGATGTGATGGAGTTACCTCTCCTGCATAGTGTCGAACTCCAAAGTAGTGCACGGCAACACGAGGTTTCACATAAAAGGAATTTTTCTGCAGAAGAAAAAAGTAAAATTTAATTCACTTTTCTGCAGTGATAAACCAAGTGCTTAAATCAGAGCTTATCTTTTAATTTTTGACCTATTTTGTTAACTGAAACTTTAAAGCACTTTGGTGCAATTTAGCTGTTTTTAGTTTTTCTTATTGATACATAAGATGTCAGGAGAACATACCAGCCAAGTAGACACATAAATAAATGTTAAAACATTCACTGAACCTTCCTATCAACAATTCAAATACTGAAAGCAACAAGAACTGTGAGAAACAAAGCTGGATAAGAACCACTGTTAACCTTCCAACCTCTCATAGTGAGGGAGATGATGAGGGAGTTTACAAAAATCCTCAAAACAGAACTGACAAAGAGAACAGTGCCAAAAACCAGATCTCTTTAAATTTGATCTATTTATCGACCTAAGTTTGGGAATTACGTCCATCATTCCCAAAATTTAACATAGTGAGTTTGATTTCCACAACTTGAACTTTAACTGGAAATGTGTGCAGTTGAGGCTCTGTGATGCCGTAAACGGTGCTGAGAATCTTGTAAGTATGCATGGCATTACACACATCCTGAGATAACAGGACATCCTAAATGCATATCTGCTAATCTCTGCCAAACAACTAAAAATGGGTCATCATTGGGGCATTCAGCAAGGTAATGACCCAAAAAGATATGGCTAAATCAGGACAGAAAAGTGTCAACAACCATAGATGTTTCTTCCTCAGATATAAATCTTATATAGAATAGAATATTTTGGGGAACAAAGCACGAGTATGATCCAGACAGATTAAATGAGGTACAGAGTGTCACTTTGTCTGTTTCCTCAAAAGGTGCTTCCCTTTAGGCAAACTGGCTTTGTATAAATCAAGCTTACTAATATGTGAAACATTTGAGGGTTGTCGTGTCTGCTTCTTTTCTGGGTGCTGAATCCCATTTACAGCTGTTAGTCCTCCTTTTAGGTAGACAGATCATTTTATCTAGGGGTAGTTTAAATAGTTGACTCGAAGCCATTTTGAAAAAAAGCCTGATAAGCCTCCAGCAGAACAGAAATAGACTTTTGACAAAACGTGGTAGTAAATATGTGGATCAAGATCTTTACTATTTGCATTTTTTAACCTTTCATCAATACAAAATGTAGATATACTCAAAAAAAAAAACAAAGAATGACAAACCAAAATAAAAAAACAAAGATAGAACTATGCTGAAAACCAACCGAGTGCTGGCTGTGGAGTTTCTCCAGTAGAGTGTCGTCTGTGGCTTTGGGAAAGTGACTCTCCTCATTCAGCAGTGCCAGGAGGCCCAGTTTCTAGAACAACATGCAAGATTTCATCATCTCACGTCTGAATTTCTAAGGCTTTAAAATGGAATTTAAAGCAAATAATAATAAAAAAAGGGTTATTATAGATTGAATCTGATAAAAACTTAAATAACGAGGTTGACTGCATCTAACAGTCCTACATCTACCACCATCTTTAGGTGGCTATTCACTCCTTGTGTGTCCCATTTTGGTGCAGAATAATATTGACTTATAAAGTTTTTAAAAAGCCTCATCAGCATTAAAATAGAACCTCCTACTATAAACAAAGGGCGTTTCTTGCTTGAGTAAGAATTTTTTTAATACCTTCTCAATTAAATCCAGACACTCTCCATTGTCCATCCAGTTGATATCGACCCAGATCAGCCCCTCTCTGCAGAAAAAAGCAAAATAATAAAAAATATATAAATAAATTATATTTGCAACAAAACAATAAACAAGTAAAATAATTTTTAATATGTGAAGGAAGGTGGCATGGAATTCAGTTTGAATTGTTTTAGCTAAAAAAATGAAGCATCACATAAAGTTATTACTAAAGGTGAAGGTGTTGGAGTCGGTTTGCTCATCAGCTGGTTGGGGATGAAGTTTTTTAGATAAGAACCAAAAGGACTTGGTAATCCTTTAAAACACTCTGATGTAACCCCTAGTTGCTAAAGGATCTGATCTTTTTTTCAAATTTTATATTTTAAAATGCCCTTTTTATAGATAAAGGAAAAAATATACATCTTGAGATAAAAAAAATATATTTTCTGCAACGTTTGCAGAAACTTTCTTCAAAATGTCTGTTAGTTAATAACTTGATTGGTGATAACAAAATTGATTTATGTTGTCTTACAGAAACTTGGCTGCAGCAAGAGGATTATGTGAGCATAAATGAGGCTAATCCCTCTATCTGTGAAGGTTCTCAGTCATCCAGGTCATGGTCAAGCTTTGAAGGTTCAGTTTAGACAAGAAGACATGAAGGTTTCTAGAAGACGTTTCACCTCTCTTCCAAGAGGCTTCCTCAGAACTGAACTAAACTAAACTGAACCTTCGAAGCTCAACTCGCTCTAGTTATTTCAATTTTCACATACCAAGAAATTCTGGGCGAGGAGGAGGAGTAGCAACAATCTTTCAGTTTGACTTACTGACGAGTGCAAAAGCCAGTTAATACTTAATAATAATAGTTAGTAATTAAAAAAAAATCTGTTACACTTTTTATTTGTGTGTGTCACTACACATTGCTGCAGAGGGCCACCATTTAAATCATTCCCCTTCACAATTTGATGATTTTGTTGATGAGTTACTAGTTCCCTGCGTACTGCCCTAGACAACGTACCCCCATATAAAATCAAAACTTTAAAAAATAGAAAGCTGGCTCCTGGTTTAATACAGAGCAGTGCACTTTGAAGCAAAATGCTGGGAAACTGGAGGAAAAGTTATGCTCTACAAGCTTACAGGAGTCCTACCTACACTGGAAAAATAGTTTACTGCTGTATAAAATGATTCTTCATAAAGCAAGAGAAGCATATTCCTCCTAATTAATAGCGGAGAATAAGAATAATCCTATATTTCTTTTTAGTACAGTGGCTAAATACATCCAGAGCCATAGCTTTGTTGAATCATCCATTCCCCCTGCTCTTAGAAATAAGATCAATTAGATTAAAAAATAAGATCATTGGCACCCCTCTAAATATGATGGTTAATCTGCGGAAGGGGAAGCTGCATCGGAGGTAACTATAGAACCTGAACCGGGTTTGGATTGTTTTGATCCAGTTGAACTTTCAGAGTTAGCAAAACTAATATCTTCATCTAAACCTTCAACTTGTTTGTTAGATCCAGTTCCAATCAAGTTTTTTAAGGAAGTATTCCCTCTGATTTCCACCTCCATTTTAGGTATGATTAATCTATCCCTGCTACAGAGATATGTACCTCAGGCATTAAAGGTAGATGTAATTAAACCTATAAGAATAAAGACTGAACATTATTTAGATTTCTCTATTGAGAGACAGTAAAAGGTTATTTTTTCTGTCTTAAATTGTTAAAAACAATTTCAGAACTTGTTTTCAGGGGAAAGAAAGGAAGCATCGCCACCTACTTGTTGTATTCAAGTTGCTCCAGAGAAAAAATGTGCTTGTTAAAATATTCCTGAAGCTTCTCATTTGCATAGTTGATGTTGAACTGCTCAAAGCGATTAACCTGCAGGGAACCAAAAGAGGCAGAAATTGTGAAATTCAAAAACATATCCCAGAGGTTTATTTTTATTCAAACAGTAATTATGAATTTGATGCACAATTGTTTCAAAGCATAGAAATATTAAGGTTAACTTCTTATAGGGTAAATCTTAGTTTTGAGTCAACTTAAAGGTGCACCTCAAAGTTCTCAAATCCAAAGATGTCCAGGATGCTGATGGATTTGAAGTCTTCCTTGCCCCTGATGCGGTTGTTCAGTTTGTGAATGATCCAGTTAAAACACTGTGAATAAAGCGCCATGGCCATGGAGTCTCTGGAGTCCACCGCCTGCAGAAACAACACAGAGAATCAGTAAGCAAGGCTCAGGTAATTTAAATCAAAGATCTTTTTAAAAAACATATAGAAATAGGATTATAAAACATGTTGGTTATTTTAGGACAATAAAGAAGTTTGAATTGTCATCTCAACAGCTCCTCAACCCAAAACAACAAGAACTGGTTAGAAGGAGAATGAATGTTTGTTGCAGGAGAGATCAGTTGAAGTAAAACAGATCAGTTTTCTTTGCCTTAAACTTCTCGCCAGTGTTTGGTTTGGCCTCTGACCTGTTCAACCGTTAGCGGTGTGGAGATCTCCTCCCCCCTGAGGATCATCGAGCGGTGGGTTAGGACTTCTGCCAGCTGATCTGAGTTCAGGCCCAAGAGTTCCGATGCCCAGTTTAGAGCTGCAGCGGAAAGGAACATATAAATAAATAAACAAAAACATGCATGCCTGGATGTGAAAATAAAAACCTTGGTAAACTGTTTCAAACAGTTTGCATTAAAAACAAACCAGCAGTTCCAGTTTTTGGAGTCGGGGTCGACAAACAGGTAGAAAAAGATAACAATAAGGAAAACTGAAAAATTGTGAACAGTGAGGATAAATGATCCAACCTGATTTGGAGGCGACTTGGGCCCCTCCAGCCGTCATAAACTCGATGTTCCCTGCATGGAGGATCCCTGCCAGGAGGCGCAGGATCTCACTGATGTTCTCCTCTGTGAACTGCATTGTTTTCATGGCGTTCTGAAAAACCACAAAGAAGACGCTGTTAAAAAACCTCAGGGGGGATATCAGTTCTTCCTGTTGGGAACCCTTCCTCTGTTAACTTTTCTATATTAATCTGCAAACCCTCTTCTAAAGATTATTCATTTTCTCTGAGGTGCATGGGAGGTTTAAACTCACATCAGGTCAGAGACTTTGCTCTAGCAGCACAAATTAGACTAAAAATGTTCTCATTTGAGTTATTTCCTCTTGTGCAGCTACATGAAATATTTAAAGAAAAAATACATTTGCAACAATCAAGTGGAAAATAATATATGCACTATATGAGCACCGAAACTAAATAAGAATAAAACATTTTGTTTAGAAGAGAAATCGTAAAATTCTACTGGTTTATAGACAGTTACTTTTAATGGTAAGAAAAATGCAGATTATGTTACAGAATAGGAATAATTTTACCTTTTATTAAATGAAATTGAAGAGTTTTTTTCCACAGCGATCTATAACAATCAACCGTTTCCAATCTAGGAATTTAAAATCCTTGTTGGACTGGATTTAGTGTGTTTGCTGTATAAATATATGCTAAAACTTATATATATTTATTCATACCAGAACATCCTGAAAAGTGCCTTTGTCATTGATTGTCTTGTCAGCGATGCAGCTGGACTGCCTCAGGTAGTGATAGCTCTCAGGATGCGTCAACCCAAATGCCTCTGCAGAGACAGAAAACAGAACTATATGACCTTCTGTCGCAAAGAAAACACGCAACTAAATCAAGTACGCTGATGAAATAACCCAAAGCAAGTATTTTTTCGTATAATCTGGGTGACTAAATTATGTTTTGTTCCATTTTTCTTGACTAACCTCTTTGCTGGTTGTTGGCTCCTGCTAATATAGCATAAAAAATGTGGTAGTTTCGCTCTCCTGGGTTCTGTCTAACAACTCGATTCTGAGGAGAAAACAAATGGTCTGTCAATGAGGATATCACAAACATGATCAAGATGTCTAATTCTGACTGCCTGACACAAAGTCTTTGACATGTTTTCTTCATCTACCCCTTCTTTACAATAAGAATACTCTTCACCACCAGCTCCAATGCTGGGAAACCGTTTGATTAGCCTTCAAAACATAAGGATTATAATAATATACTTAAACACAAGAACAGTCTTGCAAGAATAAAAAAGGACTTACTTTTTCTAGAAGATCTGTCATCGGAAAAGAATCAGTTATGGAACAAAACAGCCAAAACGCTCTGCATGGTTACTAAAGTCCTTATTCCACAGACAAAAACAAAGATGCTGGGCTCAAATCGTGAACCAGCCAAAAACATAAGGCCAACTAACCATCTGATCAGTTATCAGCTTATTTTTAAAATTTCTGTAACCCACCTGTTAATATTAAATGGGCCTGTTTTCATACATGTTGTCTACTATTGTCCTCTGAATAAAACCACTTGATCAAGCATTTTCCGAAATATCAGAACACAAAATGAGTATTTAATGTGTGTGATTTGTGCTAATATTGCATCAGATCGTAATCGGTATCGTTCAGTAGTCAACGGTTGGTACTCAAAGCTGCTACATCTGTTGGAAATGAAAAAGTTATATCAGGACACCTCTGCTCATAACAGGATTTAGCTGCTCCTTTGCTCCAGTTCAATAAATAAATAACAACGGTAACCTTTTATGGATGCAAATCATAAAACTGGGATTTCAGATTTTGAAAACTAAATGTTAATTCTGAAACATCTCCTCTTTAAATAGCTCTTGATGTTGTCTTTTGTTACTTCCTAAAAACTTAACCCAAGAAAACATCCCCTACTTTTTTTTGCATTAAGCCTTTTTCAGGTGTGAAAAAGAAAATAAAAATTATTCATAGAGTAGCCCTACCAAACAATGTACAAAGTGCTTCAACATAGATAAAATTAACCAAAGATGGGTGCAGGGCAACTAAAACTGAATGCTTTCAAAGGATACAGTCGACGATTTTGCCCCCCTGAATGTTTCCCTTCTGGCTGAAATGCAGCTGGACAAACTTCCCAAAGCGGCTCGAATTGTTGTTGTAGACGGTCTTTGCATTTCCAAAGGCCTCCATGATGGGACTGATGAGAGAATGAGTAGAAAGACCATCGGTTCAAGTCTGCTGGAAAGCTGACACACCATCAACGTTAACAAAACAATTTTACCTGCTCTCCAGCAGCGCCTCCTCCACATGGGATGTCTTGTCTCTGCAGGAAACTTCCAGTGAATGTTGGCTCATGGCAGAGAGAAACCTCAGAATCAGCTTGGTGCTTTCTGTTTTACCAGCTCCACTTTCACCACTGAGGAAAGAAGAACAAAGTTAACATTTAGAAGTTCTGGATCTTCCACTTTTGACATAAAACAAACAAACGCCATCTTCCACGCAGCTACTAGGCTATTAAATAGGGTTATTTAGACATTTATGCACTCATGCTGACTAGCTACTTAATGCAGGCATTACTCATGATATAGAATATACCAGTTGTAAAGGAGCAGTTGTTAAAACATTTAAAACATTTAAAACATAAAACAGAACATAATTAATATTTATTCGTAAAGCCCAATCCAGTCTTTATTTGATCAAGATGGTGTGATTTAAAATGGAGAAAAAAACTGGAGGTTGGATATCTACTTTTGCTTTCATCACAAGTAACAGGATGAAAAATCCTCATGCTGTATTTTCCTTCCTCAGCCACTAGATGGCACCCCAGTGCTACCCCAATGGCACCATTCATCTGCATAATTTACCGATACTATTCAACAAACAGGAAATAATCAGACCTGTGAAATTTAGTTGGAATCCAGCTCTTTGAAGAGAAAATAAAAACAGACAGAAAAAAAGTGAAGCATTTAGGTCTATAGTTCATCAAAAGTAAAAATAGTTTTTTTATTACAAAGAGCTGTTATCAGAAAAAAATGCCAAGCAGATGGAAGATCGATTAGAGGAGATTGCATCTCCTCATGTTTAAACTCCAAGTCTTTGCTGAGCTTTTCTTTTTTTTCATTCTGAAGCCTCTCAGTTCACCTTTGTGCCTCAATTTGCTCCCTTCCTGTTTTGCTCACTAGGTTAATATGGAGTAAAATTAATGGAAATGAAGCTAGAATCAAAAGGAAAGCCGTGAAAGCCCTTTAGAAAGTGTGGAGAACTACTGGTCTAGACCGAGGGTCTGTAGCTTGAGGCTTTTAAACCACAAGTGGCTCTTTGGACCCTCTACAATTGCTTGTAATAACTTAGGCTAGGAATAACAAAGACATTTTTAAATACAGATATGCAAATGTGGTCTTGAAATTCTTTCAACTATTGTATATAATCCGTCAGTTTTTAGAACAGAATACCCCCACAAGTACAAACAACTGAATGTCCCTTTGGGATTAATAAAGTGTTTTTGAATTGAATCATATATTTTTTAGATCTGCTTTTCCACAAATATCCAAATCCTAGAGAAGAAAATTTATCCATTCTATTTTTCTGTCTTTTCTTTTACAGTTTTGTAATGATTTTTTTATTTTATTTTAAAACCTTACAGTAGAAATAAAGTTGTTTTCCCCATATTTTCTTCAGTAGAAATAAAAACCGTTTGGGGGGGTTGTATTGTAGCGTTTAAATGGACAACAGTCACAAACAGTCATCACCATTTCAGGCTGTAACTCAATATAAAAGCTTAAACTCTAAACCAGACTAAGCTGGCATTTAAAGCAGCTATTCTCCTTTCACTGCGTTGATTACTATGATTTTGCATGTCCAACCATCACGTAATACACGTTGGACTGGTCCATGATCACCACGTGTGCACTGTGTCACTTCCACCAGGCTAAGTCTAAAAACACTTACTGACTGGACAGAAGCTTGGCTCTTTGGATTGGAAAAAATGAATGAAATCAATGTTACCTTAATATTTGTCAAACATCTTTTTTACAGTAAGCCTTGGTAAGTATTGGACTCAGCTACTTTACCCTTAAGATGTGAGGTAGACACTCATTAAGACATAAACATGCTAAAAACCCCACTCACACACACAGTTTTGCATTTCTATCTATATTAGGACTTTACATTGACTTACATGAATTTCGGTTCCTGTATTTATGCCTAACCCTGACATTTACCCTAACCATAATATATTCCTAACCCTAACCTTAACATAAAGTTAATTCACACTATACCTCTAAACTGACTCTCTAAGGTTAAAAATGAGGGTTTGCCACATTAGGACCAGCCTTTGGTCCCCATAAGGCCTGTCGGTCCAGAGAAGGTAAGTAAATAAACCAAAAAAAAAAAAATTACAGGCAACAGACAGAGGAGTTATTAGTCCGTGACTATGTTCATTAAAGGTGTTCCACAGGGTTCTGAATTTGAACCACAAGGCATAGTTCTCTTAAGAGATATAAAAACAAAACAGGGGGCAGACTTTCACTGCTATGCTGATGACACTCAGCTATGTTTATGTAAGTAACAGAAGTAAGTTAATAGTTTATTAAGCAACAGGTTTGTCTCTCCTGAATTACTGTAACCTACCTCATTTAAATCCAAGCACAAATCTACCGTAAGAAAAGTCAATTTGATGTAGCTGAGGTATAATGCTTGTAAGGATGGCAAGACGTTTGTGGACCTTTAATACTTTTGTTTTATTCAATTAACAAATAATGACAATTAGACGTTAAAGTTATGTTTTCATAACTTCTAATGGGTACCCCCAGTTAGCAGAGCAAAGCTAACTGACAAAGTCGTCAAGACTGCTGCATTCAGCCTTGCTGTAGTTTTTACATGTTTTCAGACGGTTCTGACATACACATGAGGTTAAGCAGTTGGACAAATAGAAGTGAGTGTGTAGCTGCTCAGCTCTAATATGTACCAGCACACCTTATCCTTTAGGATGAAGTAGGTACAGAAAGAGCAGTGCAGTTATATTTCAGAGAAAGGTACAGCTGAATTGCAGCAAATGCTCAGTCCTGAGAGTAGAAAACAGTCAGTGCAGGGTTAAGCTGAGTATTAAAAACAAAACTGAACCTTCGCCTGTCTTCATATCAGGAAAGTAGAGTTTTGTCCCTGAAGTCAGCGGCATGTTCCTGATGGAGAACAGGACTGAGCATAATGTAAACATTATATGTGGTGGGATGTTATGACAGGACAGACTGGGATTTAAAATCATAGGAAACCCATATGGAAGATGACTTCAGGCCGGCGCTTAGGCTACAGGTTATCAAGCAGCAGGATGATCTGACTACTAAACTTAGACGACTGCTTTTTTCTCTAGTTTTAATGCAAATGGTTTGTCTACATTTACAATAATCTATTAATCCAACTGGGTCTAAGAGGAAGATGAATATTTTCAGTCTCTCAAATGTTTAAGAGCACTTTGAGAAATTCAAATCTGGTAGAAAGTCTTTCATCAAATTTATTTCCAAAATCAGAATAATCCCCAAAACCTGACTTAAAAATGACCATTTATGGGGTAATCTTATGTTATATTAAAAACAACACAGTTTAAACATTAAAATGGCGAATTATATCCACCAAGATTATGTTTTCATCAGTGTTGGTTTTTCTGTCTCTTTTCAAAATAGCTAAAACACTTATGGATGGATTACGCTGAAATGTTAGAGGTGAAGCATGTTTTGACTGGCAACAAACTATTACATTTTGGTGATGATTCGGATCACCATCTGTGTCCAGGAGTTTTCTGAAAGATTCTGTGAATACAGGTGATATGTTAAGGTGGAAATCACAATATGTAGGGGGAGACGAGTTACTTGACGGAGGTCTGCACTTTTCTAGTTTCACAACTGTTATTTAACCAGGTGATATATTCTTTCTTTATTGATGGATCAACTCAAATATATTAAGATGTTGAGCAAACCTCGATTGTATGTAATGGAAGAGAAAAAACTGTTGCTTTTTATTTGGACATTGTGTTTTGTTTTTTTAAACTCTATAAACAAGTCAGATGTAGCTAAAGAAACCTCCAGGAAGTCTGCAGATCTCTTTAAACATACTGTGCTTTAAAATGTATTTAAAACAATAACCTAAACCAGCTCTTCCAACTGCCTGGATGTTTGCAGAGTATTTCCTTTGACATTAGATGCTGTTTCTGTCCAGTACTTGTGACTGACCACTAATCCGTGCAGCAGGGTCTATGAAACACTTAAGGACAATGAACTTGGTCTATAGTTTTGGCACACTGCTACGCAAACAGCAGAGATTAGCAATTTTTAATTTGTTTAATTTCTTTAGTAAATAGTTTAGATCATTGCTTCGTTGTCTATAACAGTGTTTTTGAATTTGACAATTGAAATGACTAAAAATGTGGCTGAACAAGCTGCCTGAACTTGGACACAGACAAGTATACCTAAGAAGCACCTGGTCTTTGTGCAGCTCCCTGGACCCCCACATTCTGTTGCCACCCAAGGCAGAGACCCCCCACGACAAACCATAGACCATGTTGGACAAAGTGCCTGTAGAGCTCTGGACTTTACACAGACCTTTTGTACAAACACAGAGCTGCAGACTATCAGAGTGGATGGAAAGACGAGAAACTGAGACGAGACTAAGAGAGAAAAATCCCTGAACGTGTTACTTGACCGTCTGCTGAAGGGATGAAAAGTGTTTTACAGGAAAACAGTGAAATGATCTCAGTGAGCTAAAATACCAGCTTGTTAGACAACAAAGAAGATTAAGATTAAATTACTTCTTAAGACAGACTTGCATGCACAGCTAAAGTCTGCTTTGCTCCTCTGTGGGAGGTCGGCTACATCCGAACTGCTTTTTTGGATTTAGAAAGTAGCTTCCTGGTTGTTCAGGCGCAGACAACAAAACACAAACAAAAACTGTTTACTGACAGAGCCAAGCCTGCAGCAGTGGAAGTGGCCGAACCCCAGTTGGCTTCCTGTCCCACAACAAATTCAATTCAAAATACAAAGAACTTCACCACAGGCCTTCTCCTACCTTACCAACCATTATCAACCCAACAGAGGCTTTTAAAAACGGGCGACACAAACAGAGGCATTCAGAAAATGAATGCTGTATAACTTCTACAGTTTAACTGTAGCTCACTTAGCTTTTTGCGTCCCATTTATTAAATTCTGAATAAGCCTCATTAATTAATCAGTCCACTTTCCTTAAACTGATGCCAATTCATGCTGGTGTTGGCTAGAGTCAATACAAACTCCATCATTTGCTTCATTTTCAAAGGGTATACTGGTATCGGAGAAGAAAATGTTTAAAGGAGTCTTTATTCCAGTGATAGTGTTTGATTGAACATTTTTGTGAAGATATGTTAGATTTGGGGGAATTTCAAGAAGAAAAACATTTGCTTCTTTACACAGAAAGAAAACACCATGTTTTCTCTAAACAACTGTGTTTTCTTTCGTATCCACGGTGGCTCTGCCCCAACCTTCCTCCACTGGGGCTTCGTGTTTCACCAGCCTAACATTTTAGACCTTTTATAGTTTTAGACCTTTGTAGGTTTTGAATCTGACCCCATTTGCCTCTGAAATGGTGCAGCCTACCTCAGGGTGTTTCATGCCAACCGATTCAGAGAAATGGTTTATAAATGAACAAATAACAAAAGTTAATTTTTCAAGTCTGAAACATTTAAATCAGTCTTAATACAAAAAGCCATTATCATTGTGACTGACAGGTGACGCAATATACAATGACAGAATAAATACTATTTATGTTGTAGACCAACAATCGTTAAAAATGGGGTTCAGGTTTGTCTCTGAATCTATAAGTGGTGCGTTATGGACGTGAACTGAAAACATATATTGACTTTAAGAAACTTCCCATAACAGCAAGAGCTTACAAAAAACAAACTACCTTTATTTTCTTTATCATTAGGTCAAACTTTCTTAGAAAGCTTGAATGATAAAAAAATGCTCCCTACATCTCATGTTGCACCTAAAACCAACATAGCTGGACATATTTTTCTCACTCCATGACCCCCCTTTTGTTCTGATCCATTCCTTCCTTTAGTCACAGTTAACTTGTGACTCGGCCTCTCAGTGGAAACGAGGCAGAAAAGAATCTCAGCAAATCCCAAGAGGAAACCTCTGAGGCGTGCTTTCACAGAGGTTGGCTGCTGGGCTTTTCTGACCCCAGATGCCTGACTAATTAACCAGGATCGAGACTATTGCACTGACCTCACGCTCCACCTCTGAGGTCAAGAGATCAGGGACAGAGTGCCGGATCTGGACCTGATGACTGTGCAGAATAACAGCCACACAGGTCTGTACTCAAAGCTGTGTTGCTCAGCTTAGTTAATATTAGATCCAAAGGGAAATGTTTTTGTTTGTTTGTTTTAATAAAAATGCTGTTAGAAAAAAATCCTGATGCATTAATCTGAAGCACAAAAGTGCACTTTTTGATAGGATATAAACAAAGCCTATTTAATGGACCTTGCTGAGGTCCTGCTGTCTGTGTTTTCCAATAATTTGTAATAATGGACACATGGTGGGGAATTAGCCCTTACTGTTTGCATTTCCTGACTACAAATGTCAGTGTGGATTTTGTGTCATCCATGTCATGGTAATCTTAAGAGCTTTTTGGAAAGAGCCTTAGCAGACCCCTACTAATGTCCTCACAGTTTCATTCTAGAGCAGATTAATTTCACTAAGGAACATGGACAGTGCTAAATAGATGGATGATAAAGATCTGACTTATTTTTCATGATGAAACTTCACATTTTGTGAAAGGTTGTACATACAAACACATTTAGAAAAAAAATCTACACATTTGAAAACAGTTTTTAGCCAATTTTGTAGTTTAGAAAACAAAACCTCTAAAGAGCGCATCTACTCTTCTGTGGTTGAAGTTTATGTATTTTTGTGTTTAAAATGACCCATCAGAGTAAAGCTGTAGTTCTTCAAAACATATTTCCCCAAAGACTGAGCGTAAGATATGCTAACAGTGAAAAAAACACTGTGCAATAATATCCCAAGAAATTGGTTGATAGAGCCGTCAACTTTAATGGGTAGTTCAGAGTAAGATTACAACCCTCTAAAGATCTCAGTAGGGCGTTTTGTTCCCTGTTGAAGCAGTGAAAAAAGCGAAGCAGGTCCGTTAAAGACCAAGCTTAATTTGAACTGAAAATGGACACTGAACTGAATGCATCTATGGCTACCATCCTCACAAATGATACTTACATTAAAGAAACAGCAGATTTCTTCAAAATATGATTTCTGCTCACCAGTTAGATGTACATGCACAAATCATGGAAAGCTGAAGGACTGTCTGTGGAAAAGGATGTCTTGCAGCTAAAACTGAAACACTTCCATTAAATAGAAATAATGGAAGCAAACTGGCAAATAAAATGCATCTATTATCCAAAAAACTCTTACAGAAACCAAAGTCCAGGTTTGCACATTTAAATGTGATGACAACACCAGTGGAAAGTGTTAAAAAAATATTCCTAAATCTAAAATGCAGTCAAGGTGTTACAGCTTCTGATTTTCTAAAGTTATTTTAAGTATTTGTTAGCTATTTAGTTTTCATTTCAGAAAATGTTTAGTTTTTATTCATTTTAGATAAAATTCCAGCCTTTTATGTAATACAACTTAAATAATGAGGGCAAGAGTGGGGAAAAAAACCCTGAAATAAAACTCCAGGTAAGGACAGACAGCTGCAGCAACACTAATGACCAGAATGCCCTATCTGCCATCTGTTGGTGTAATGAGGTAAAGTGGAAAAAGGCCTCATATTAATTCATTAGGATTAATACACAAATGAAAACTAAGCCCATTCTCTCTTAAAATTCATTTAGTTTTAAATAGTTGTGTAAATTCACATTATTTTTTCAGTTAGTTTTTCAGTTCTAGTTTTCATTTAAGCTTCAGTAACTGAAAATGTTACTTTAATTATATATTTTTTTAATCATTTAGTTTTAGTTAACAATAATAAGCGAGACAATATATTTGTGGAGCAGGTATGAGTAAACTATGTTTGAAATCCTTCTCTTAGTCTAAAATCTAAGTCCAGTTTTCATGAAAGCACCTCGTTCCTTAAACATTCAGGATAGTTAAGTTATACAGGCTTTCCTCTGATGAGGAGCTGCGGTTTCTGTTTCAGGAAAACCTATATGCACAAAGTCAGTCCTATATGAACAGCTACACAGACAGGAGCTGACCCAACACCTTGAGCAATAATGAGCTGCTCAAGCAGCCACCTCTGTCCTGGTTTCAATCTTTCAACCAGATGTTGGAATCTGGCTCCGAGGATTAGCCCCAATTCACCAACATGAGCCTCAGGGAGGTGTAGGAGTGGTGATGTGGTGTCTCACAGTTGGGGCTCCAATTTTTCTTAAAAGTGCTAGGTCTGGAAAGGCTCAAGCGCCTCAATGCAAAATAAAAAAAAAATATTCAGATTTTTAGTATTACACAGGGAAAATGTAAAGGTTTGAAAAGATCTGTTGTGTGACACATTGATGTACAGTTTAAGAGTGCTAATGGGTAAAGAGGTGGAAACAAAGGCGGTGCTGTTATAAAAGTCATTTTAAGTCTGAAAGTCCTGTTTATTGCTCAATTATCTTAAAAAAGCAATCTTTTTTGTGTTTAGATTGCATTTTGCTTAAGTGTTCAATAAAATCTCCCCTGGAATCCTCTCCTAAAAAAACTTGGTTGGTTGCAGGTAGGTACCCGCATTAGTGAAAACGCAGAGTGGCATTCACAAGCTTTAATGAGCAGATGGTTTCATGTTAGAGCTGATTTTTTTCTCCTCCTCCACCACTTCTTCTTTTACACCAGCTCCTGTTTCGCCTGGATCTGATTACCAACAATCCCTAAATCCGTAGAGAAGGCTTCCTGCCGAGGCTGACACTGCCAGCTTGCAGATTTATAGCACGTCTTCCTCACATGCACAAAATAAAGGGATGACTCTGTGTAGGAGTGGGGGCCCAGCCGTGTTCTACGTTTTATGGGAGTCCACACCGTTTTTTTGGCAGGCCCACAGTGGACATGTGTCTGAGTGTCAGTGATCATTGTGAACCTGTTCACGTTCTGGAGCAGCTGTGCAGGACTCTGTTCAAAGGAGTCTGGGGGCAAAGACTACTTCCTGGGTAACAGAAACCAATGATATAAAAGCTGCTCACTAAATGCCTGCTGCTGAATTGACCACAGTTCAACATCCACACTGGGCTGAGAGCCTCTGGTTTTCCTAAGAATTTCTTCTTCATTCTGCAATTATTCACAGCTTCACACATCCATCATTCCTAGATCAGCGGAAGCACAAGCATGTCACTTTAAAAAAAAAAAAAAACCTGAGCAACAACCAGAACACGTTTACCAAGTGGGACAGTCACTAAGAATCAGTGCAGTCAGCAGCCAGGATTTTTCTTTTCAGAATTATTTCAACACTTTCGGATCGGTTCAAATTTGGTAGTTTTCCCTTGGGTTTTGAATGAACACTACATTTTTTTTTTGCAACATCTCCACAGCTGGTGCTCCTGAGGTGCAGCAAGCGCTTCGAGATTTCACTTGAGGGTAAAAATGACCTACTGGTTAACAGCTTTGCAGTTAAACACAAGTGTTTTAAGAGGGTTCACTTTTTGGGGTCACAGAACATCAAAGGCAAGAGATCCAAACACTGAATTAAAAAAAAATCATTTCTTTTCTTTCTTCTTTTTTTAAACATCAGTCAGGTTATTAAACCGAAAAAAAAACAACAAACCAAAAACAAATGAAAATCTTTTTACAATCCAAAAAATTACCCAATAAATATTAAATAAATGCAAAAATGTGCGTACAATAGGCACACATTTACAGATTTGAAATTTACAGCAAATATGAGAAAATTTTCCTCGGATTTAAAAATATATACTTTATACCATTGAGGGCAGCAATAGAGCAGGGTTCAGACTCCGGCCAACTGTAGTTCATTTGTTTTTCTTTAGATTTGTGTATTAAGAGACTTTTCCAACAGAGCAAATACAAGAAAAAAACTTTGAAGAAGCTTAACTGTTTTGTTGTTGCGATACATTAAAATGTATAAAACCGTCAACTATTCAACCTTTTTAAATATATTCTACATATGCAAGGAGTGAAAGGAGGGTTTACAGTGCCTTTTGTGGAAAACTCAGTGTGTTATTTACTGTATTTTAACAGACAGTAAACCACCAGGTCATGTTTTAGCTAAAACTACAGTAAAAGGTCCCGACTGTGGTCTGTGGTTGATCTTTTCTGGCCGACATCACTGCTGCTGCTGTCATGGAAAAAAAAAACAAAAAAAACACCAACATTTTCTTTCTCTTCAAGTCACAGGTTCTGTGGTTCACTAATAGATCTATAAACTCCAGGCATCTAAAATAAGTCCACCATGTGTCGAGACCAATGGAAATACTGATATATATATATCTATATATATATATATATATCTATATATATATATATCTATATA
>JAUZNJ010015252.1:0-15756 GCA_034780135.1 Jordanella pulchra
CCATCCATCCAAATGCGAGTCTAAAAAGTGTCTTCACAATGCATACCTCATTGTACCCATTCTTGCAATTTAATTGGAACTGGCTCCCCTTCTCAGATGCTAAGTATTTTTTTTTACAAAGTTATTGTTTTCTTGTGTTTTTTTTTTCCTTTGCTCAGGCTTACAATGTCTCCATTTTTATATACTTTAAAATGTCAATTTTTAAATGCAGCTAAATGTGATGATTTTCCATCAGTGGGCTGTGTTTATTGAAATGTAGCATGAAAATCATCAGATAACACCCAAAGTTCAGTCTAATTAGCATAGCAGCTGACAATAATGTGTGAGAGGAGATAAAGCTGGTATTAATTAAATGGCTTTGTTTGGCTTTCCTCTTTACCATATCCTGTGATTTTGTTTCCACTCGTTACAAAATCCCTTCTACTCCATAAAAAACATCACGTCAAGCCTGAAGGGGCTAATAATTTTATACATGTAGACAAGTAATGTCTTCCATAGGAAGAAGTTATTTTATAACCAGAAATAAAGTTTGGTCCCCCAGAAAAAGGTAATTTTTTATCGGCAAGTAAATCATCTAAAACTACACTATTATTTTAAACAACAAATATTATTATAAACATATCAACTATTATTCTAAACAAATATTTTGTATGTATAAACAGACAATTTTGTCCACATAAATCCACATAAACAGACATTTTTGGATCTGTATTTTTTTTTTCCTCTTCGAAAATATTTTTTTGTTGCTGTAAACAAATAATAATATTGTGATAATTAGTGAGAAATTCCAACCCTGTTTGCAGATGACTTTGTGTAAACAAACCATTTTGTCTTATTAAAAAGGGAACGTTTTTTTTTCTCCAAAACTAACTGTTGCATGCTGGTAAATACAGAGTTTCGTCCCAATCAAGAGGATACATCATATCTGTTCAAAATGTATTATTACTCTTTTTTCAATAAAATCAAAGTAAGCTTTGGTCACTCTAAAGATTTTCTTTGGCATAATGTCATTCTCTTATCAAAGTTAAGCTCAAAGTGTCTTTTCTCTTGATTAATCTCTGAGTGATCTTCATGAGTTTTGCTTTCTGAGCAGTAGCCTCTTCCTGATCTGTGAAAATCAGTAGATTTGGAATATCTACGTAGACCATGAAGCATCCATCTTGCATCTGCTGAGCCCGCACAGTAAAACAAATGACCACTTTCTCCGATCAAGGAGGGGTGATTGTGAAGCAAAGCACAATGACTATAGCTCAAAGTTGAGACCAATTCACTCTTTGAGCAACTAATCCGCACATGGCACAGAGCAGCAACCTCTCTTTTTTAATTAATGTCTAAGTTCTGAAATCATTTTTTTGGCTGCAACGGTATGGGATTTCTTTTCAGCCTTAAGAAGTGGCTCTATAAAGTGACATCATTAAATGAGAGGCACCCAGACGGGAAGAGACAGCTTTGGTTTGTAGGAAAGAGTCTTTTTAGGAGTTGGAAAAACATAAACTTTCATAATAAATAAATACTTTGCATTGCTAAAGGCATTATGTCCTCATATATTTGCATATAGGTCACTCTGAAAGGCTTAAAAGCATTATATAGAGCTATTTTAAAATACACAAAGCATATTGCACATGCCAATCCTTAAATGTGACAGCCTTTCTATTAGTTTGTCAATGCAGATGGTTAAATGTCATTCCCAGTCCTCAATAAAAACAACATGCGATAAGAAACCCCCCTCAGATAAGAATTTTGTCTCAGTGTGTGATTTGTGTGTTTGTGCCTGCACTCATGAATGAATGTGTTTGCTGAACTGAGATAAGAGAGAAACCACTCAACCTCGCAGCTAAATCTGACGGACATGTTGTCATTGTGAACAAATGGAGGCAAATGCACAGAATAGAAAACCCACACACACACTCACGTTTTCATGCACAATTTAAGCATTATCTCTCTGTCTAGATGGACTTAAGACATCTATGCAATGTTTACATTAACCACACATACAATGGACTTTGAAACAATGAGCTGCCCTTATCCATTCAGCAGTGACCTCCTGTCCTACGGGAGTCACAGTTCTCCCCACAATCTTTCTTTTTACCCCAAGATCATGATTTGTGTAAACATCCACTAAGATCACAAAAAGGCTGCTTTGGTATTCATAGAAAGTGGGATGTTGTGACGAGTGAGGAAACGCAGGTGGCCTATGCTGCTTTAATCTGCCAAATCTCATTTCTTTTCCTCCTCTGACTGCATTGTGATGATTCAAAAAGCATCACCGTTCATAAATGTCTCATTTTAATAATAAAAGTCTCTAAGATACAATATAGCTAATGCAATAAATGAAAAAATGGTCATGTTTTCACATTTTTGAGTGACAGGTGTGTATATCGTGTGGATATATGATCGGAGGATTGAATCAGCCCCTACATGTGATCAGAGTACAGTGAGGATATTAAAGTGCATCACACAAGCAACCAGGGAAAAAGTAAATAAAAAAAATCTGTGGGTGTTGAAATGAGTATCTGTATAGTTACTGTTAGGAGATGGCTTTCGAAAAATAAAAAAAAATGTAAAAACAGATCATCTTTTTATATTTTCTCACTGTAACCTTGTATCCCTGGACATTCGACACAACAAATGAACATTTTTGGTGAGGGGCTTTAGTCAATTATTCATGTCTTGCTAACTAGAAAGTACAACTTCTTTATTTCATTTCAGTATCAAGTTCTTTGGGTGTACGGCTTTTAAACGGCTTGAAATGAAACATGGTTTTGAAAACATTTTGAAACCTCTGCGGTGCAAGTCCTAGGAGGTTTGTTAGAGAAGATGATGAAACCAACAGCAAATTTAAGACCAATGAAAACACCAGACAAGTAACGGTTAAAGTTGTTGAGATTTTTAAAGGAGGATTAGTTTATAAGACAACAGTCAAAGCTTTACACATTTCACTGAGCACTGTCCTCTTAAAATGTAAAAAGTAGGATACAACAGTACAACTATACCAACTGGTTGTTTATTCAGACAACCAGCAGAGGTTCATTGTAACTCAGAGGGAAGTGCAGATATTCATAACCCAGTTATTTACGTCCTTGGGAGACTTAGTTATCCTTTAAAAATGTTTAGGGTTACAACAAGAAAGGGAATGTAGCCACTTGTAAAAGACCTGTTGCAAGTTTCAAGAGACAAAAGGCTGGACCTTTAAGCAGGGTAACAACACAAAAGAAAGATGTGCCTACATAAAATGGTTTGAATTAAAGCAGTTTTACGTGTTTTATGTGTTAAGAAAGTCCTAGTTAAAGTACAGACCCAAATCCAATTCAGAATATACTAAGAATTCAACATTACTGCTCTGTATTAGTACATTTGGTATCCTACTCTATAAAAGAGTTGATTCATTTTGAAGGTGGCTAAGTGATCTGACATCTTTTAACTAATTAGAGTGTGACATGATTTAGTTCTATTATTTAAAATCAATAAATCTGTTTCTCAAAAATCTGATTTTTGTTTAACCCAACTTTTGAGTTTTTGATCCCCTTATAAGCAGAACATAAGTATGGAAAAAAAACAAACCAAAAAGCTTTTGTTCTCAAGAAACAACACTTTTACCACTTCAGGACTACAAAAAAAACCCTGACTTAAATATATTTACCTTGTTTATTCCTAATTATACGAGTAACATTTCACCCTGTTTTGCATTTTTGAAGCCAGGCTTGATCATCTTCTCCAATCAGTAACTGCTTGCCGTGCATCATGGTGCTCCGCTGTTTTACATTTCTGTATCACACCAATTAATCAAAGTGACAAGGTATTTAATGAGAGGCAATTAGAGTGTTAACCAAAATGCAAATCAGACAAGGACAGAGAGGGGTGGGGGTGCGGAGGGTTGCGTTCCTAGCTCAGCATGTTGGTTTGTATGCATGTGTTTGATTAGCTATGGCAACAGGTTCAAGGAGATTTCGCTCGGAGCTCTAACTGAAAAAGATTTAGCCATCTCTTCCCACCTGTGCTCTTATATTTTCCTGATGTGTGCATGCCTATGAGTATCTGTAAAAGTTTTTAAGTGTCCTTGAGTTTTTCTTTTTTTTTTGCTAATACTGACAGTGTCTCCAGAACAACAGGCGAAAACAACCAATTAGTTCTGCATGAGAAAGTCTGCATGGCAACATGAAACATGGACTTAACAGCTGCTGTCGAGGCGGATGTTAAGTAGCCTGCTCAGGTCAGTCTCTTCAACATCACTCGGTATCTGTGTGAAGCAGATTAGAGAATGTTTCCTCCACAAATCACTCTTCACTAAGCCGCCTAGCATCAGATGTCAGATCTTGCAGTCAGAGGGAGGCTGGAGATAAAGCTGTACCTTTTAGTTAAATATGGGGAGACTGTGAGTTCCATACAGTATGTTTGTGTTTAGTAATATTCACTAAAAGTATTATATTGGTGTATCATGGCTTTATTCAAACTTTTTATTGTGCGTGTAGCTGAAGTGTCTTTCAATTGGATTGAATTAGCTTTTCTTCAGATTCACCCTCTCTGCAAGGTGAAAGCAAAATACCTTCTATACTATTTTTCTGATTAATTAGGGTTCTATTCTTAGATTTATGCAATGGTCAAAAAATGGATCCTTATTTCCTCAACCTACAGCTAGTTTCTGTTCTGTTTACATTTTAGACGATGATTAAAAAAATAACATTCATCTTTTGATGTTTTCCACATTTTGTTTCATTGCAACAGAAAACTTCACTTTATTTTTCGGTGTAAAGGGATACATTATTCTAAATTGTACATATATATTGAATTCAGTCAGTTTATATAAATGTTACATTGAAATAGAAATGCATTAAATGATTTCAATTGGTATCGTTTGTTTTTGTTGTTTTTTTTGTATGTAAACACCATGTGGAAACATGGAGGGATTTTTATAAAGAAAAGAGAATGCAGTAATAAGACAATATCCCATTAGCATGTCTTATAAACTGTATTTGTAATTGCTTTTTTTTTCTTTTAAACAAGGGCCTCTATTCTTGTCATATCAGCAACTTCACCACCTTTGTCTCTACATTCCCTTTTTCTTTGTTCATTTGCCACTTTCACTGCTAGCCAACTCATTTGAATCAGTTAAGAAAATGTAAAATTTTGTTAAGCAGTTCATAAATGAAGACATTTCTTTATATGTCTGCCAAAACACAGGAAGCTAAAGCATGCACACCGGCATCAGAATTTGTTGACTTGTGATTGTCATTCCGAGCAGCTATTTCTGATGCAAGCGAAGGGAAATCAAAGGTTATCTGTCAGGGAATGCATCAGGAACCTCTTATTTCCTCCTCTTTGTGCCACTTCTTTATGCAAGACAGTCTTCCTTTCAATTAGGCCTCATGAATACAGATACATCTCACTGTTTTAGTCCTCGAAAGAAATATGGTTTGTGTTGATGCCCCCTTTTTTATAAAAAGGATGTGTTGATATGTTGAAAGTGAAAATAATTTCATCTAAAGATTATAAATGTCATGTCAACTTTCTGGAGGTGTTTTACCAATGCAGTATTGTAATTTTCAATCTTTTGTGCTCCATATTAACAATGTCTTGGTTTTTTTGTTCATATTCTCCTATAAAATGACTAATGCATTCTTTTTAGTGGTCCAATACATCATATGCCACTATTTAACTAATAGGTCCCGTGTCTTTGAGCAACCATGGATGCCACGGGTTATGACAAACTGCATCAACAAGACATTCATTACCTTCAACGACCTAGCAACCAAATCACAATTACTACAATCCAAAAGTGGGCACCCAGCCTTGCTGACACTCTCCTTATTTCATGTTACTGACGCATAAATTATCCTCCCTTTTGTCACATCTCTGGGGTGGCAGGTTGAGAATTGGCTCAGTTTGTTTTCCTTCCCGTGACATGTGGCTGCAAAAAAACTCTTCATTGGAAATCAATAAATTGCCACTTTGGTTTCCG
The DNA here is from genome assembly GCA_034780135.1 of Jordanella pulchra. Classification (NCBI taxonomy): domain Eukaryota; kingdom Metazoa; phylum Chordata; class Actinopteri; order Cyprinodontiformes; family Cyprinodontidae; genus Jordanella; species Jordanella pulchra. Next base: position 5,957 of record JAUZNJ010015252.1, read on the forward strand.
CATTTGTATGTATGCATGCATTTTTTGTGTCTAGGGAATGTCTGAGTGTGTTTTATGAACATTTTACGCACATATAATTAGGTGTATTCTCACTGATGCAGATAGTTACCTTGACTGACTAATGTAATTGGCCAGTGCTGTAGCAGGACTCTATTGTTGCGCTGTGTCCTCCCCAAACTCATTATATTGCCATTAATCTCTTATTTGCCATTAGAGCAACAGCCAGTGATCCGAGCGTAACAACAGAGTGTCCCATCTTCGAGCCCAACAACCCATACTGGCAATGAGTTTAAATTAGGCTCTCTGGGGTCACTGATTAGGGCCTCATAATTCATCCAGATGGTTGAGTTCACAAAGAGGTTATATTTCACTCTCCTGTTTGAAAGTTGAGTAGCTCAGAATCTCTATTTAATTGCATCGGTTGATCCTGTACTTTAGTATTACCTGTTTTTTTTTTTCTTATAGTGGCTAAGTAGAACTGTTTTCAGGATCAGTTTACATTTTTTTTATTACATATAACATAAAAATGTACAAGTAAAAACGTTCCTCAGAAAATCCATAAGAGTTACTTCAAAATGTAGATTTGTATTTATTATTATTTAGCACAGATACGGATAGCTGAAGCAAGGAGGAAACAGCCCAAGCACTACTACAACTGCAGCTGTTCTTTGTGAGCCAAAATGTTAGTGGTTTAAATGTTGCATTTTTGAAGCAACTTTCTTATGTTTAGCATGCATTTTAAGAACAAAAGCCAAAATAATTTGCAATGCCAATAGTTTTATTTTTCCAGGTCTTAACAGAATTAGAAGAATATTGCCCCTTCTGTCTGTCTGCCTACCACTTAGCTTGTAGTGCACACCAGTTTTAGTTTCTCGTGCGCACCACATATTGTCTCTATACAACACCGACCTCTTTTTTTACTTTTAATCCATTCTCCAGACATTTGGTAAACATCCATCTATATCCGTTCAGTTGTCCAGTAATTTGGAGCTGCGTTTGAATGAATTCCATAACATATTCAAGGTCTGTGTATCCTTGGCGCCGAAATAGACCACAGGACTTCAGGATATGTTTTATGCGACGTTCAAACACGACATAACTGTGACGTCTTGCAAGCAATGCAGCGATGTCTTTGTATGGTAGACCAAACTGAAAATGTAGCTCAATGAGTTCATCTACATCCATTCTAATGAACACCGTTGTCCGAAATACTCGTGCGATCATGCAAGAAAGTATCAGGTGCGCACGAGAAACAAAGTGGTACGCACGAGAATGGATCTGGTCGCCCGAGAAATAATCATTTCTTTATTTCTCTTCAGTGTCCCTTTAGGGGCTCCGTAGCCTGCCGTTCTGTCCATCTGTGTACATTTCACAGATATATACGGATTTTAATGAAATTTTTTCCAAAGGTGCACCTCAGTCCAATCAGATAAATCAAATAAATTGTGGTGTTGATCCACATCATAATCTGGATACAGGGATCAATGAGTGGATGCAATCAGCTGGTTTTCCTTAGATAAAAAACTTTGAATTAGTCTGGCTGTGTGATTTGATTGAATTGTCTCTGTAAAGAGCCTTGAGATGACGTGTCGTGAACCTGCACTATATAGATACACTGAATTGAAATGAATAGTTGAATTAAATGAATGATTGAACAAATCTTTTGAACAAACCATATTAATAAACTAATTTTAGTTCATAAATACCTTTAAAATAAGCTGCTTCCCAGCAGGATTCACATTTTTTTAGAATAGCTTAATGACTCTTACATTGTTTTAAAGTTTTTAAATATTTCTTGGTGAATTATTGACATATTTTCTGAAAAAAGAAACAGATTAATATTGATGGTCAGAGTCGGCGTATTTAACCTTACATACCTAAGAAAAGAACCTACCAGAAGCTTTGCTGTCACGATCACACCTTTTAAAACTTAAACAAATGCTTGGGACATTTTTTCATCCTAACTTTAGTCTTGGGTGGAAGTTGTGTTTCACAATGAAGCCTCAGTGTGGCACTCCAAAATATACCATCAATCTCTGGGATCCTTTTTACTCCTTTTTACACTATTTTTATTGTTTATTTATTTTGTTTCATTTTTATGTCTTTCAGGACTTTCACAAATTTCTCAGTTTCGGTATGAAAGATAAATATCCCTATATTCTGCAAAAATTGTAAAAACAACAACACTATTTGAAATGTTCTCAATGATGGATGTTCATAGTTTTCAGTAGTAAGCTACTATAAGTGTTATTTAAAATGAAACCAAGAAAGCTGCTATTAATATCAGATATTAACTATTGTTAAGAGTCTTGCAAAAAAAAACAATTTGCACAGCAATTAGCATGGGGATAGGGGCATGTCATCTATTTAGCCTGTGCTCTAAACTGCAATACAAGTTTATAGGTATTTTTTCCAAAAGCATTATTTATTTACACTTAAACAAATTTTTAAAAACTTAAGGAAAACACAGTAGTTATCTTTTTAAATCCAGGACAGTCTTGCACATTTTGTAGCATTATTGCCTTCCATGGAGAAGGTTTCGGGCCAAGACTCTTTCCGCTTGGTGTTTGCATGTTCTTTTCCTGCAGGCCTGGGTTCTCTATGGGTAACCCAGTGTGTCTTTAGGTGTCAGTGTTTGTGTGCTTGGTTGTGTTTCTCTGTGCTTCCCTGCAATAGACTGGCAACCTAAGGTGCAGGAGAAAAGTATTGAGTAGAATAAAATAATAAAATAAGGTATTGCTTTGAGGAATTTGCTTTGTGTAGAATGTGTCCAGTGTTTCCATATTCAATCTAAGAAAAAAACAAACAAAAATGTTTTGGCATCATTAAGAAAGCATCTACCTTCCGTCACAAACCCCCTCCCAGAACTTTGGAAACTTTACATTTTTGAACTTTAAAGTATCAGTCAATAGAGGCATCAAAAAGGTCAAAGCACTTTAGTAATATTATTATCTTGCATTTGGCACAATCGATCCTTATTAATATCTTATTCTTTTTCCAGCTGAATGTCATCATCAATGTAAACAGTTAAATTATTCTCACACAGAATTTGTTTAATGTAAAAAGTCGACTCTACATGTAATCTGGGGCATCATTAAAAAAAAGTTTAAGCCTGGAAAGTAAAAAAAACGAAACACAGAGGAGCAGATAAATTAAAGATTTATGTGCTGTTTTTTGCATAGATATAAATCTTTTTCTTTTTAATAGAAGCCTCGAGTGTGAAGTTGTCCCCCCAAAAAGAAAATTTTTTTACCCGTTTTTTCGTTTTAAAGTGATCCATGTTTATGTTCACTGGAAGCACGTAACACATTAGCATTATTCATAACGTGAAGCTTCCTCAGTGTGCCCTTTGGTGGAGAAGAAAAACGACTTTACACTTCATTTACACTTCACACCAGATGTGAGCAGGAAGAGAGCTGTGCCTGCAGTGAAAAATACCTTCATCTAAACAGACTCTTGGTTAGTAAATTAAGTGATTTGTTCTTGTGTAATTTACATCTGATATAATGTGATTCATACAAAACTTTTAGGATGAGTGTAAACCATTAATTTGACCATGCTAACCTGTGAGTTTGTAGGTGAAAAGATTATGCCAGTTCACACAAAAAATGCCCTATTAATTTTTTTTCTACCAGCAAAAGCTGCTTCAAGGAAATGTGACCTTCCCATTTAACATCTATAGAAACTGTCTAGTAATATGGTTATCTGTAGATCTAGAGGATAATTAGAAAAATACTTTAGAATAAAGTATAACAGAAAAAGAGCCCTGTTGCCATTGAAACTCCCAGGATTTAAAGCCCAAGCATTTGTATTACCCGGGAAACAAGAATCCCAGGGAATTCATCAGCCTGCTCTCTCATTATTCTGAACAGCTAGAATTAAAACGTTTAAATAATTATTCGACAAAATTATTTTTTTATCAACCTGGATTTGGCCAAAATTGTTGCTTTATACTGCAGTGATAAATTCAAATAACTACTAAAAACTGTTTGATGCAGTTATGTTTCTTTTATTATTATAATAACCAGGTGAATCACATATTTGCAGCACAAAGTGTAACTGTTCTCAGTCAAAATGTTATTTAGCTTGCATGTACAAGAAATTAGTACCTGGGCTTTAAAACATTTATATCAAGCAGAAGCTGTAGACAGTGTCAATGATAGAAGGAATTTAAACGGCTCTACATAAACCGATAGCCTAACCCATCCAACTCGTGATCTCTCCTGTGGCTACATGTCAGCATAAAACCATGAAAAAAATGTATATCTACATGTGACATTGTGAGGTCCTTTGGCTTACTGGTCATGCACATGACTTTCGGGAGTCTAGGGATCAAGTCCTGTCTAGGCCCTACCTGGCCACATGTGTAAGTGTATAGAATAAGATTTATATAAAAAGCCAGTCTAAAGTGCATATATATTTCTTTTTTGTTCAAGGTGAAGTGCAAATACACCCTTAGATCATAGCTCCAATATTTCCTTTAAACTGCAGAAACAGTTTACAGTTAATATATATATTAGCTTAGAATGTCAATATTTTTTGGCAAAACAGATTAAGTTTTGAGGTGTGCTTTCTTAATGAAAATCGTCCTAAAACCCTCCTTTTGTGCTAAATAATAATACCTCACATTAAATGATTAACAGGCAATGACTGACTGACTGGCTGACTGACTGACTGACTGACTGACTGGCCAGTGTTGGAGTTGCTGTTAGACTGCAGTTTCAACCACACATCTGGCCACAAAGGTGAAATTCTAAAATGCACGTTCTTTATAGAAACATTTAAAAATGCATTTTGTTACAAACAAAAGGTATACAAAAAATATAGTAACACTCGCCTTCTTTGTTTACAGCCGCTGCTAGCAGCACAAAGCACTGCAGCGGTACACGACCCCACCCTTTAACAAGTTCCAGGAAAGATAGAAAGCACTAAATCTTGCCAAGGGAATGTGAAGTTATCTGGGTGAATGTGTATGGACACGCTACCTGGGCTTTCAAAAGCTCCAGGCTTTGCAGTGACGATGTAAAAAAGGCGATCGAAAAACTACCTTAATCATGCAGTTGCACATTTTAAAAAGTCAGTCAGTAAAATGCAGCCTTAATATTTTTAACTAAAATACTATACTTTAATTTTCTTTAGAAAATGTCTTAATCCTCTCGGTAATAAAACAAAACAGCTTTATCATGTGAATAAATGTGTTAAGTTAGTATGCTAATTTGTTTCTGTCTAGGATTTGGTATCTGGAAATGAGAGCATAATTAGTAGATCTCTAATTGTCAATCTGTGAAGACAAGTTTTGTCAACCAGTGTTAACTAACACAGGGTGATTAGTATTAAATTGTATTAGATATAACACTCTTCCTTGTCTTGACTCTCGCTACTGCTTCTAATCCGACAATCATGCCTACCAAGTAAAAGCGTTAAAGAAACAGTTATAAGTATTATACAGATTTTTTTACTGTAAAAAATAAATTTGCATAGATATAAATATGATGTATTTTATGACTTGCTTATCTTTAAGAAAATCAGAAATCAAAGTGCAAAGCACAATGATACATGTTTTTTTTATTTTATTTCTATTTTTCTAATACAATCCTAAATTTTCAAAGGAAATGTTCTTTTAGAATTTTGTAATATCACTGCAAGTTATTCCAGGGATTGAGACAGAACAGCATTGGTTTTGTGGTTTAGTGTGTGGAAAACACCTTTGGAAGACTAGTTATTATTTAGACCTGAGTGTTTTTTTTAATGGTCTGTTCATTATGTAGGTTGCATTTGTTTTCCAACTTTGTTTTCATATTATTTTTTTGTGAAGCAATACTCAAAGTATAGATCATCCCATGGAAAACATATAGTGAGTTACACTTTAACACATCCCTTGAAATTTTCCAAGTTACTTCCACCTTGGTATTGTCCTGCTTATTTGTTTTTCCAAACTGTATCATCATCTCAACATTTGGGGCTTACAATTAAGTATTTTACACCACACATCCTTGATGTAAAATACTAGCTGCAGTATTGCAGCTAGTATGGCTGCAAGGCCAGGCTTTTAACTAACGGCTCATATAACTCCTGTTCTGGCCTCTCTGCATTGGCTCCCTGTGCAATGTAAGATTAATTTGAAAAATTTGGTCTTAACTTTTAAGGCACTTCATATTGAGGCTCCCAAATATATATATATTTGACCCTTTGAAGCCTCTCTGCCCTTCTAGGACCTTAAGGTCTTCGATTCAGATGCTGTTGTTGGTTCCCAGAACTTATTTTAAAACATGTGCTGACAGAGCATTTCAGGTTGTGGTCCCGAGGCTCTGGAACGCTCTCCCTCTATCACTACGCTGCTCCGACTCCACTGATTCTTTAAAAAAAAGTGTTAAGACATAAATTTGTTCACTGTTTTTATTTTGGTATTATTATGTTTCTTTCTTGTAAAGCACTTTGTGACCTTTTATGTCTGTGAAAGGTGCTATATAAATAAAGTTTACTTACTTATTACACACATAACTTTTGAAATTATTGTCTCCTGAGTTACATTAAAGCTGTGTCAGTTTACACCAGGATTAGGAGAAATTACATTTGCCATGATGTCTTTGGCTAATATTTTTGTTGTGGTGTTAATGTGTTTCATATTTCAATATAAAAAAATAGATCATGTGGATTTTATAGTCAAAGGTGCTATAGGGGTTGTTTAGTAGTCATAAATATAATACCTGAATTAATCAAACTTCCATTATTTGCAGCAGTTTTAAGCATCTCAGCATACTGAGGTAAGTAAATCAACAGTGTAGACATAGCATCAACTCAGTGTTGCATGAGATTAAGTCACACTAATAGAATATTTGCACAAATTTCTTAGCATTTTTTACTGAAAATGCTGCCGCATCAATTTTGGACATGCTCAAATAATCATACTCTGCTCTAACTGGAAATCAGATTACATATACTTCAGAGTTAGGCGAATGGAGAGGCATAGTAAATCATTATTTACATAAAGCTGTGCAGGTTTATGTTCTGTAGAATTGCAAGGTTGATTCAAAAGAGTGCAGCAGAGTTACTACGCTCATTAAAACTGTGCCAAATATTTTCAAGCAGCACCAAACAGGGCTTCAACTCTTCTCTTCCCTCAGGACATTTCCCATGTCAGCAAAAGGCTTATGGTTACACCTCACACTAAATGTAATCACCCCCCTGCTACGCAGATGGTTCTGTGTTATTCTATCTGCAACTAGACTCGAAGCCAAGCTCTGAGTGAGCCTAATAACTTCTAAACCCAAGCTGGTTAAGTGAGAAATTAACACCATCTCTCTGGTGTAACCTGATCTCCCTTAAGACCACCTGGTCCCAGGATGTACACAGTTGCTTCAAAACACACTTTCCTGTTTTAATGCATTTAAGCAGTTTTATAACAAACAACATGCAGCATTTTCCATCTTTGAAATAGAGAGCATTATGGAGCTTTAAAATCCAAGCAATCTGCTGTAAATATGAAACGCCACATAAAGCTGTTATTCTTGTTTACTTGCTCACATAAAATGTGCATAATAGAAATGTTCTTGACAAAGAGAACAACTCCAAAAGAGAAACAGATGTTTTACCTGTTTTATCTGATCTGACACTTGAGCTCAGAAAAAATCATAACTTGCTGTCAAAAATCTAATCTCAAGATCCGAATGGAAGAAATGTTTATGTATATGTGTAGGGAGCAGGGAGTTCTCTACATCCCCAGAGTTCTGTTTTAGTGTTTTCCCCCACTTCTCTAACTGCTTCATCTCAAGGGATTTCTTTGTGCATATTTCATGTGTATGTGTGCATTTCTGTTGCAGCGAATCCCTGCACCGCATCCATAACTGCTCCAGATGGTCCATCTAAGCATCTGTCTAACCTGACAAAACATTCCCTGCAGCATGCGGTCATGAGGTGTATTATTTGGTTATTCTGGCAGAAGGTTGACTTCAAGCTGTATAATAGTAATTATCTGAAAGCAAAGTGTAGCACTAGACAAAAATGACTGTCTTTCTGAGCAATGCATGAATGGCAGGCCACTTCTGCGCCTCCAGTTGTCCTTTGCAACGTCTTTCTAAAAATGAATCTATGGCACTTCACAGGCAAAGGTTGTGCATAAACTGTATTGATGAGTGAAAGAAATAGCAGAGAAGAAAGACAAGCTAAGTGAGATGGAACAGTCCTCAAATGATGCTTGATTAGTGGTAAGATGTGGGATGGTGGAACACTGTTTAGGAAAGTTTAGAAGAGAATATAGGATTTAGCAGATCATCATCGGAGACCTACAACTCATCATCCTAAAGCTAATCTTTCCCCAATCTTAACTTTAATCTATTCAAAACATTTCCCCTCATTCACAGACCATGTCTTGCAAAAAAACTGAAAAACCTCTTGAACTTTTGCATTGCAAACGTTAATGCATTATATAATGGATTTTCTGTTTGTAATGCTCCAACACTAACTTGTGCATAGAGCAGCAGAAGGAAGCATTCAGCCAATGTGACTTAGTGCTCATAATCACTGTGATGAAAGCTGCAAGCCTTTGGGGTAAGTCTCTACCAAGTTTGCTCATCAATATGTTGAATATCAGCTCAGTCATATTAAATGGATGACAGCTGTTTCTACCAGCACCTTCTTTATTATCGTAGAAGGTGCATTCTGGGTTTGGTTTAGTTCAAAGCGATCAGAATATAAATGGATCCAGCACTTTTTTGTGAAACAGTTTGAAAGACATATGTCCTTTTCTTTCAACTGTGTTCTACTTTGTGGTAATCTACAACATAAAAATATCCCATCAGAAAATGCAGAACACAGGTAAAATTACAAAGTATAGTATAAGGAGCTGATAAGTCCTTGAATTATAATCCTACGCTGTGTTAAAAAAAACAGAAGAAAGTTGTAAAACTGACAATTGCTCTGACACTTTGTAATTTTTCTTCTCTGTCGTAAATAGGAAGTGCAAACATTCCTATCTGCGTTAGTATTGTGCAGATGAGTCCACGTGCATGTTTATTCTTTGTCTAAAGGGGTTAGAGTAGAGGCGACGAGGATAGTGGCTGTGCCCAGAGAAAGGGCTTTCATCCCAGGCTTATCGGAGCCAGCGCAGAGGGAGATTGTTGGCCAGTGAAGCAAAACAGTGATTGTTGCTGCCTTCACCTCCCCCCATCAACATTGGGACCCCCCCAACTAACACATATGGAGGGACAAGGTGAATGTTTGCTCACAGGCAGGCAGATTGGAGGATGTAGAAACATAGCATAGAACACTGGAAAGATGCATTTAGTTGCTGTCGATCATTCAACCACTTTGTCACATTCTTTATTACGACTTACAGTAAATCAAGATATTGTTGTTTATAGAAAAATAGTGTATATAGAGAATAATTATTTCCATTGTTATTGGCTTTGAATATTCACCCTTTTCCTCTCCCCATTTTTTCGCCAAGTAACCAGAAGTTGTGCTACACACAGTGCCAGCGACGAGGACATATGCACCTCTAAATCATGTGGTATTATCACCATGCTGAGCTCCAATGAGCAGCTATAACCATGATGGAAGACACCAGATGATCAGTGTTAAGGAGCAGGAATAATTTCCAACATGCTGGGGCAACTTTCTTTAATTTTTTTTTAGAAGACAAAATATTTTACTCAATAAATCCGAAAAGTAGATCCCTTTGGGAAGAGATTAGCCAGATTTTGTTATCTCTTCTGCTTATATGGATATTAAAATACATATACATAAATATAAACATTCAGGGTATACATGACTGTCAGGAGGATTTGCAGTGATGGGTATAA
>JAUZNJ010015252.1:15856-43322 GCA_034780135.1 Jordanella pulchra
TATTAAAATACATATACATAAATATAAACATTCAGGGTATACATGACTGTCAGGAGGATTTGCAGTGATGGGTATAAAGGCCACCCTCACTGACCCATGTAGACAGGCAGACAACATCCTTGTTAAGATGAAAAATGCACAAAAGATAGAAAGGTCACTTCATTCATTGGCCCAAAATCCCATCAGAGAGATTGAAATAGACAGAAGCAGAAGAAGAGTGCTTCTTTGACAAATAAATGACTTGTACAGTTTACAACCCTGAACATGGTAGTTAACTCTGCTGCATATTTTGCTGCAGCTTTATAATACATAAAAAAGGGCAGTAACCCCTCTGGCCAGTCACAACACATCCCTACAAAAGAAGTCAAAGAACACAGCTCATTTGGCCATATGGATGGGACGGCTGTGCAGGTCTGACCCCAGAGTCCCCTGCTTTGCGTGGCACTTGCAGGACACCTTGGGTGGTGTCGTGGGTGAAGGGCTGTTCGTCTAGCCCCCTCTGTTCTGTCTAACAGGCTGGACATTAGGGCACGGCATCTGTCTCTAGCGGAAATGCTCCCACCAGATCTTGGCCTGCTTTACAATGAGACTAGACCGCTGTATATAAGATATACAAGATGGGGGAAGGCGAATAGAAAAGATTTTCAATAGCAACGTAGAGGATGGGAACAATACACACATATAAGTTCAGCTCATAACTGCTTCCCTTGATTTTTTTAGACGTAGAGGCAATCCAAACCAAAGAACTCTTAAAATAACCCTTTATTCAGTTAAATGTCTTGTTTTTAACATTTAAGGTTTGTAAATGGCAAAAAATTACTATTAAACTGACTTGCCAGTACCAGAACTCAAGATGCACATAGATATAACTTAAGAAAAACATTTAGAACAAAAGACAGACAGCAAAATTAGAGAAGGCTTTAAGAAAAAGTTCCTAAGTATATGGAATGTGGGTTGTAGTATTGCATTAAGTGCAGCTTGTGCAGAAGGAATCAATGAAATGGACTAGAGGTTTTGGAAAGAAAATGATCATGAGTTTCTTCGTTTTGGGTATAATGTTCCTGAATCATTTTCCTTCTTTTTACCACAATGTGCAGCATTTTCTATGGTAATTATTTCCAAGATCTGCTTAAGTTCAGGCATTCCTTGTTATATCCATCAATTTCCCCACTCAGTGGATAAAATATATTTTTTGATTCATTGATTAAGGATACACTCTTCATCAATGAATCAAAAAAAATAAAGGAAAATATATTTTTAAATAAATTTGTTAAAAATATGATAAATATTGAACAATATTAAGTAGATGAAGTTTGTATAATTATCCCTGTAATTCAAGGCCCAATAATGTTTCTTTTTTCTTTTATGGTTCATATTTGTTACACTTAGGGCCCGACCTTCAGGAGGTCTGCTTGTATTAAAACATGGGCCAACTTTTTATAGCCTGCAGAGCAAATCTTCATGCAAAACAAGATCTTTGCAAAGCAATGTGTGTGTGCAGTTCAGAGGAATTTTTTTTTCTATAGCTTTTTATCTTTTTGGTAGCAACTTATATAAAGTGCACTATCAATAAAATTCATAAATACTATCATTGTTAAATTTTTATAAATAATAATTAGTATTTTTACCTCCAATTCTATGGGTGAGATCTTTTATGTTTTTTTACGACCAGTAATGGTTGTAAATAATAACAAAATGTATAAATAGATGTCTTATTGTTCTGTGTAAATGTTCCAAGTATTATTTTTACAGTTTTCTGAACATTTGTTAAAATCCTGCTTTGTTATCTAAAACTAACTCAGGCAGCATTTTTCAAATATATCTGTACAAAATCAAGACTCTAGTGACATGAGATGTACTTTAAGAGGGGTAAATTGAACCTTTCTTTGTAATGGCATGCAGCATGAACACTTATTGCAAACATTGACAGCATTGATAGCACCATTCCTGAGGTACTTTAACTTTCTACATCATGAATTTGATTGTGTATAATAGTAGTTAAACAAATTTACTAGACTTAGGTATGTAGATGATTTTATTTAGATGCTGCTTCAATTGCTGAACATAACATATAAAATCCCAAACACATTCTTATTTAAGCATTATACGTACCACTACAATTTTATTTATAACGTGTTCCAATACAACCACAAGTGACACAGAATGTCATTTTATTTTGCACCTGCCAGTAGCTGTCTAAGTAAAAGCAATCAGATAAAGGAGAATGTTTTGTTTTTGATGTTAATATTTTTAAATGTTTGTGTAAAAACCATGGTACATTGAAAGTGGTATTTTTACTCAAGGTTATCATACCGTTGGGATATCAACCCTATTATCCACATGCAATTTGCCATCTTTTGCGCTTTTGTCAGGACACAATAGTGCTGATTTTGGTCAAACTAAAAGCATAAACTATATTGGCCCAGTGAGACACTAAAGGCCAGAGGCAGTCGGACAATTTAACACAGCTACAAGCAAAAAACATGGAATAGCATTTGCTACAGCCTGAAAGGAGCCCCGCGGTGTGAATTTGCCAAGCTACATGCACATACACACGCATTCACACTATCTCAAATGCAATGTTAAATGTAAATGGTCCAACGAGAGTTATAAATCTCTCAGTGGCTGCTGGGCAGCTGGGGTCAAGCACCTACTACTCCTGTCAGAATAGTGCAGCTGTGTGCGCAAAGATAGCTGGTAGTGTGGGGAGCACACCTGCAGGGTGAAAATTTAAATTGGTCTCTGTAAAGCTCAGTTACTTTTCTAACAGTAAGAGGTTTGCTCATGGTATTACATGCCAGTTACAGAGAGGAAACCATACCCTGGCTCAAAATAGCTGCAATTTTAATTGCCTTTGTTTCACCATCAAAAGATTTTGAATTCCTTGTCAAGAAAATGCACTGAAAGGCATAATCACATCAGAAACTCAAATTGCATAATTCATTCATTTTGGTGTAAAACATTCGGCCATATGAGTGTTTAGCTTCCTGGTGTCTACCCACAGGGAGAGTTGATGAACTGCAACTGGCAGGCTAAATGCTGACACTTTCAAGAAAGAAAAGGCAGTTTCAGCACTTTCCTCTCTTGCTAATAAATGCCTTTAATTAATTAACTGAAGCACAGTCCTGAGAGCAAAATTCTTGAGGGATGAAATGGTAAAATAACACAAAAGCATGAAGCAAAGTACAACACATGCAGAAAATTTTATATATTTAGGCTTCCAGATAAAATATGAAGCCTTTTAACAAAGCAGAAAAATATACAGTGTGGCTTCTGGTTCTCCAGTTCTATGTGTTTTTTACCTTGTCGTTTCAGAACTGGGTCGTCGACCTGCTGCTTAAACCAAAAACACTTAGTTACATACAGATTACCTATTTGCATGGTTTTATCATGTATAGAGCAGGATGATTCCCTTAATGAAAGCAAATTTATGCACTGAAACAACAGAGTAACCCTGGAAAAAAATATATATCACCACTATGTTTGACTATCCCTTTCGGTTTGTTTTTCTCAAATATTTTATGTTCAATGCCTAATTTAATAGGATCAATGTCTTGCTAAATGTTCTACCTTTGTGTCTGCACTGCATGAATTATTTTAGCAAGCGGGTACTTTTTTTCTGCAAATCCATTTGGTACATTTCTGTTGCAGGTCCAGTTCAGAGAATAGTTAAAGTGAGAAAATTCACACCTTTATTTGGCGCAGTTTGCTTTTACTTAGTGATAATTAAACTGTGTCAAACAATGTCATGGTTTTGCAACAGATTGTATAGAGTGAAGTATTAATCCAGTATTGTGGTGATTGAGAAGATGAAAAAACTTGAAGAAGAAAGTCAGACTTGGAGGATTTGTCTTGCAATTTGGGGGTTTAAATGTGCTCATGACGCTGTTTACTACTATTATTGCCTAAAGAGATACTTTCAAGTTATTTGATTTTGATCAAACTCCTTTGTTTGTTTATCCTCATATTCTTCTTCTATTTAAATTTGCTGCCCTTACATCAGGTGCTCTTTTTCTGTACACTGGGATGGACCGGCATTTACAACACAAGCAAAACACTCAGGGTCCTGGATCCAATTCAGGGTTGTGGATTGTGTTCACACCAGGATGATCTGCTTCAGAAACCAGATTTTGAAACAGTTAAAATTGCTTCCAAGTTTTGTGTGACTTTTTTTATTATAAAATCTTGTCCTCAGTTTCTTTTCGATCTGGAAGAGTCATAAAAAATGCTTTTAGGGTAAATACTTTTTTTTTAACAAATGTACATTTTAGATTTTTGTGGACCTAAAATATCAGAGAATACTTTTTAAGTCTTTTGTTTTCTTTATTAAACTAGACCATAGGGACCCTAACTTGATGAGGTAAGCCACACATAACATTTGAGCATCTAGCCAAGTGTTAATATGACACACTTTACACCCTTCCCCACCTGGCTATGGAGCCATTATCAGCTTTCTGTGGTTCACAGGCTTAATGAGCATCGAGTGTCCAACTGTAGGAGGTAAAATGTAGGAAATACATTTACGGTTGTGTGTTTTTAAACTAAATTGGAAGACAGCAGAAACTGAATTCAGAAATGCAGCTGGACAGCAGGGGAACAAAACTAATGAAGGTTAAGAAAAAGGAAAATTACACAACAAAGGGATGAGGGGAAATGACGAAAGTAAAATGAGACAGAGAGATCGTTGGGGAGTCTCTCTGGGTTTGCAGATTTCGCCTCATCCTCGAGTTTCAGGCCAAAGTCACACTGACACACTTGCTGCTTGATGAGCCTCTTTTCTTCTTCTTTCTCTTTTTTCCCTCATTTTTCAACATGAACTGGAAATGGGAACTGTAGGTGTCCTCTGACAGTCTCAAAGAACATTTGACTGTAAGCTGTGTGCTGACTTGTGTGTACACAGACAAATAGTACTCTCTGAGACATTTGCCAAGTCTAAATCAGGAATAAAATGCATCATTATGGTCTATTTTAGAGGGTTTTTTTTGCCTGTCTCTATGTGAACACAACATTTTATGGTTCATCTGCTGGTATTTTAAACCATAAAAACTGCAAAAGGCTCTTCTGTTTCTTTGTCTCTTTTTGAGTACCTCATATAATCATGTTTACTAGTAGAAACCATTTAAACAAAGGTACCTCAGACAAAAAACCCTTGTTTAACATCTAAATTTCTAATCAAAGTGCTGTAGGTGAGCTAAGTTATATTTAACATGCAAATACATATGCTTATTTCTCAAATTGCCATCCTATTTGCCTCACATGACAAGATAGATAATATTTGATCTCATTTGAATTGAACATTTCTCTGCAAACTGAAGCTGGAGAGGCTTTTTGACTACCTAACTGTCCTGATTAATCACAGTTCATTTCAGTACAAAAGGGACATTTATTGGCAACTGGCTTCAGAATAGGTATTCTAAAATAATTTGCAAAGACAGTTGTACTAATTGGATCTTTTTCAGTACTAGTCATTGGCCATTATCAAGGTATATCAAGATTTTGAAAACTCGGCATTGTAATATTGCGACTATGCAAATTATAGCGTCACTAAGAAATATTTCTATCTTAATGTATGCTCTTCTAGGCCGCTGTGATGCTAATCTAAATGTTAATGACAGTTAAGGGGTCGTCATCTCCCTCTAATGTCTGTGGTCTGAAAATCCCACTGTGGTGGTGCTTGCTGAGGATCTGTATTTGCTACAATCGGAAGATCTTTACCACAATTAATTTAAGGCTACTAGCGTTAGTAGCCATACACCCCCCACTGTGCTACTCACAGGTAATCATGGAAGACTTTTGGATTTTGGAGATTTATGATCACATATACAAAGTGCAATACTACCCACCAGTTCAGACATTTTGTGATAATACACTACGTCTACCAGCTGCTTTGAGAGTGACATTGCATGGTGATGGTAGGGGCAGTCAGTGTTTACAGCAGTGTTATTTTCAAAAGGTCCTGTAGGGGGAGTGCCACAGAAAAAATACATGGTGCTGCTTCAAAGAGCTTTCGGGCTGTATGGAGCAAAGACAGTCTGACGACTTGTAGAGGGACCTTCTATGCAGCTAAAGCAGTGATCCCCCATCCCGGGGGCCCAGCCCATTACCGGTCTGTGTCTCATTTCATACCGGGCCACACAACCAGAATCAATAACTTACATCTTTTCCAACGATAGGTGTTTTATTTTGAAAAATCACTGGATTCTTTCCGTTACATCCATCTGTGATTAACTCATGACGTATATCAGCCATAACACCTTAGGTCACATGATCCCACCTGCTAGAAACTCCCATTATATCATTGCAGCAAAACAAGCCCAGGGCTTCCACTGACTCAGTGCCATTGTAATTAGTTAGAAGGCTTTTTTCATGCATTTTTTTTGTGGTGGCTTCTCATGTTTAACATTACCATAGTGATCAGAGAAAATTATAGTTACACACCAGTCTGTGAAAATATTGTCTTAAGCTGTTTTGTTGCACAAAACAACGTTTGGACCCAATGTGCTAGAGCGAACAAAAAGAAACTGAAGCATAGTGGTGGTTTCTCAGGGTTTAGAGTAATACAGAATTACCCCTGCCCTGCATATTGCAAGACAGCTAGCTGAAAGAAGATTCCCTCACTAACAAAACAACAAAATGAAATCACAGAGAAATCTTTGCGATGGTAAAAGAATATGTAATCTTACAGTCCGAGAAAGTCCGAGCAAACTGGCTATCCGAGCAGAACTGAGTCTAACTGATCAACCAGTTTAATACAAGCCTGTTAGATTTAAAGAGGAGAACATTTATAAAATATGCAAAACAAACCTATGTGTCCAAAACTCGCAGTAAAATTAGCAGGTTTATTTCACATTGATTTAATCCAGATCATCTATTAAAACCAAAAGTATAAGTGATAAAGTTGTAAATAGCAATGTTATTATTAGTCTTGTTGATCACCTGATCAACAGAAGAGATAATTGTTTATTTTCTATTTTAGTTAATGCAATAAATAAAAACTAATATGGATTTCTGTTTTAAAATAATGGATATAATTTTACATTTTTTAGAATTTTCAACATCATCTCATTTCTTCATGTACTACCCTTTAAATTTATTGGATTGTGCTATTTATGCCTGGGAAGCTACAGTAAAGTAAGCCATGCCAATTAAAGGAAACTGTAGGAGGCCACGGTTCCTTTCTGATGTTGATGTAAAAGGGTATTAACTCACCTAAACAAAAGCAGAAAGTCCATTATGTACCCAGCTGTGAAATATAATACCAAAAAGCTGTTCTAAGATAAACAGAACAAAAGCTTAAGAATTATAGGGTTTACAGCTAATAATACATCAAATTTCTAAAGACTTCATATGCCACTTATCCACCTATATAAACTACATCACATGTTATATAATTACAGGCCTTGTGAATATGAAACATTTGTGAAAATGTAATTTTCCACTGTATTTACAGATCTAATTCAGATGTAAAAACACATATGTTCTCAAACAAACACACAATTGCAATACAGAAAATCCCAGAAATCTATATGTCTGTTTACTGACAAAGGAAGAGAGCTGTATTTGATTCTCACTTTATGATACCCTTCAGTGAAAACAGCATGGTTCCACTGTCTTTAAACAAATGTTTAAGCGTTTAACATAGTTGGAATTTTATAAAAGCTATTTTTACCTTTTTACAGCTTTTCAGAAAAGAAGAATATACATTTAAGATTACCACAAGTAATGTCAACATCAGTCATGGAAAAGTGGATTCTAAAGAACTTGTATATGAATGTGTTTAAAATCAGTGGGACAGTGTGCAACTTGATGCCATAGATTGTGCCCTACTGAGTTTCCCTGCCATCTGTAACAGTGTAAGACACTAAATGATGAATGACTTCTGGCCTGATGCTTGCTTGTACTACACTCAGAAGACCTAAAGCATCTGTCTCAGACATGATGTGTCTCTTCTGCATATCACAATCTTGCTGCTACAAAACCATTCCTCCACCTATCCATCTGTCTCAGATCCACACATTTGTCACGTACAGTGCAAAATGAAGAAGTGTAGAACTGTGACATGATTAAGCTGTATTAAATTATACCTCAAGTTTATTTAAAAAATCGATTTCTGAAAAGTTCACTATATAACATTCCTTTGAATGATCTTTCTCACTTAAAAAGCAGAAAAACTTCCATGCAATTGTCAGCATATTTGATAGAATCAACCACATTAATTAGATAAGTTAGATTAATTAGATTAACCAAAACTTCAGTTTAGAAAAAAAAATATTTATAATTGACCTAACAGAAAATTCTTATTATCTACCTGTATCTAATTAATTCTTCGTAGAAACAAAACGAAGCTACAACACTAAGATACAAAGAGCACAACCTACTTTATGATCATGTTAGCTGATAATTATTAGACCTTTTGAGGGAACCACTGGAGCATTAAAATTTAATCACAAGACAGTAGATGGTCAGTTAATCTGAAAATGTGCAGAAGTAAAATACAGACAGTAGTGTTACCATAAAAGGAGTATAACCAGTCCTGACAGAGCGGAATAATGTGAATTCTAAACATGATGTTCTATTAAACCTACGTTTTGTTTCTTAAATTACGACCTACATCACACTTCAAATATGCAAGGATAATGGCTTTAAATGTGCCTGTTTCTGTGCAATCCAGAGGCTTATATTTTTAACCAAAACCATCAGGTGAAGGTGGAAGGTGGAATCACAGCTCGTTTTGGCCAGAATTTAAGAAGTTAAAAACAATGTGCAATAGTTAAATGCTCATATATCCACAGCTATTGGAACTTTGTGTGGTCAAAGGTATTTAGTTACTGAAACAAAATTTTGCAGCTCCCTGTCAAACGTACGAAACATTTAAAAAGGTAAAAAAAAAAATCCAGCAGCAAAATAAAGCTGATCTTACTTTCCTGTCAGTATGCCAGCCCCCTGAAAACAATAAAAACTACCCGCATAACATTTGGAGCTGTTCTTTTCAACAGTATTGTTTCTATAGTTTCTAGGGCAGAGGAGATGTGAGGATTTCCCCTGGAGCCAGCGCTGGAAGAAGAGCTGAACTTGTTCTCCCATCATCTACTGCTGAAAAATAACTAGCCCTTATTACTTTGAAGGAGAAAAAACACACACATTCTCCCACTGCCATGCTGTTCTGAAGTAACTCATTCCTCACCACTTTCATGTATCTTCTTCTTCCTCTCTTGTGCTCACTTTTGGAAAATCCACCACTCTCCAAATACCTGATCATTTCAATCAGACAGGGTTAACATCACCCTATGGTGCGGTCATCTTCTGTTCTGTTCCAGTTCTGACTCACCTGTGCAATCTCATAGAGCAGTTTGTAGTGTTCCTCTCGTTTCTGCAAGGTGCACAAATTGCAGCCCATCCTAGTTGTCAGGGAAACGGTGCCGAGTGCCCACCGGAGTGTGTGCGCTTGTCTGCGGCGTGTGCAAGCTCCCCCCAGGGCGATCCACACTCGGGCTCCTCTTCTTCGCCTCCCTCACTCTTCCTTCTCATCCGTATATCCTCAGAGCTCCCTCCCTCTATTCTCACACACACATATGTTACCCAATTTTCTTTTTTTTCTGATTTCTAATGAGTATATAAGTCACTAATTAACTCAATATAATGCACCTGTCTTCCCTTTCCCTCTTGCCTTCCCTCCTTCTCCTGGCTCACTTGCATGCTTTCATACACTCTTTACTCCACCACATCCTCTCTTAGTGTGAGCGTACTCTCGTTTTTGCACACACTCTTGGCTCACAGAGACACACCTCCTCCTGTGGCAGGCTGCCTACACATGCCTGCTCCCACTTCAGTTCATGAATAGACAGCATCCTTATTGGCTGTTTAAGGAAAGGAGGGTGGCCGACTGAGGACGGTTAAGGGAATAGACAGTTCTCAACTTCTAAAGAATAAGTAACTGACCATTGGTTTTGCTGTGTGCATGACAAAGCATCTGGTCATTACATTTAGATTCCTTTATTTCCAAAAGCTCAAAAAGCAGTTAAAATGCGATCGCTGCAGTTCATCAAGTTAGTGAAAGGGATATTTGTCAGGGGCACACATTTAACAAATGGATCTGGCATGGAAATCAATCTCATTTGGATGCAGTCAGATAGCCTTTTGCACTCAGCTCCGTTTTTCCACGAGGGGTGTTTAGTGTTCACCATAGATTTACAGTCAGCGCGCGCTGCTTCCCCCGGCATATGCTTCCTATCTCTGCCTGCAGTTAGACAAGGGCACCGAACCGGGCTGACACACAGGAAGAAACACAGACTAATATTGATTGGCTTCAAATTAGCTTCCAGCACTGCTGGTTCGTCTCTTCAGAGGAGGGGAAGATAGAAAGAGGAGCAGAGAGAAGAATGGATGTTATAGAATTGCAGTTATGATTAATTAAAAGTGCGGGGATGGCATGTATCACTATCTGGTTCTATTTATAAAAAGAAGTAACAAATCTATGCCACCATATATGCTACTATTGAAATGAACAACCCTGAGTGGGATTATGTGAACAAAATGTGTAAAGGTATTTTTTTTATTAAAACTCACAATTCTTCTATTCACATACAGAAATCATAAAATAAGGAAAAGAACTACACCAAACAGCCAAAACAAGATAGGCAGGTCAAAATACAGAACTTGGGCATTGATGTGTAACTCAACAATCCCCCAGGTAAAATGTTTAAAGCAGGAGTTGTATGTGGGGAATCTATGCAGTGAAAAAGAAAGACATGCAGAAAGGTGGATGAGTAGCTTGGCAATCTAACAAACAGGCACCCTAATGAGCAACTTAAAGGTGCCCTTTGAGGAGCTCGGTTTGCCTTTTTTTTAATCGCAACTGAAAAGAAGCCCTAAGACAGAAAACAATGAAAAAAATGCCATAAAATCCTTTTTATAAGGGAAAATTTGTGTTTAACTTATGAAGGTTTAATCTGCACTTGGGTACTGTAAATGTCAAGATTTGTATTCCACAGTTTGCACAGTCTGCTAGTTCACTCAAATTCTGTAAGTCTTTAATTGTTTTTTTCATTATTATAACCTTTTGGCACAGAAAACCTCCTCAAGCTAGTAAAACAAATGTAAGTCTGTAAAAAATTAGTACACCCATTATTTTTCGCAAACCTTGAATCTTTTTAACCAAAAGTTTAACCATTTAAAGCCAAGTGTATCATATTTGATATATGAATTTTTGAGACCTCTGCATCATCAGTGGGATATTTTTGCTCTTTAGAACCCGACTTAATAAATCAGAAATATGTAGGGAACAGAAAATGTATAAAAGATTATACGGAAATGCCTAATGTATCAAAATTTATGCAAATAATGATCAAATTTAACTTATACATTTTTTTTTCATAATTTTTCATAGAATTCAATGACATCTCCTACATTAAAATTAAATCTTAAAAATTAAATCTTAAAATGAAATATTAAAATAGATTAAAATCTGAATTTTCTGTCAATTATTTAATGGTTTGGGCTTTAAAGGGTTAAGGAGACATTTTATTTTTACTGAAAATGTCTTTCAAATAGCCTTTTTATTTGATCCTTTATGTCCAAAACATATTCAATGAACAGACTGACACCTCAGTAGTTCAATACATACGCATCTATAAGCCTGTAGCTTATTTTCCCAGCATGTACTTTGGGTCCGAAGATCCTGTGCTGTTCCGCGGATATCTTAAGCGGTTCTATGTTGTTCCATGTACAAATGTGCGCTACAAGAACTAAAAGAAGAGTGCTGTAGTTCTGTGTTTTGGCTACAGGTGGCAGTAACACTCTGTTGAGGACAAGAATCATTTTCCTCCATTACAAAACACTTTAAAATTGTACGGCTTCTGAATTTAGAGGACTTCTGGTCATCAAAATATGTTTTTACAAGTACTAGAATGGCAATGAGTGTTTAGTGGTGGTGTAGTCGTGTTTTTGACGGCGGCTACACTGTGACCATAATTTCCTATTCTCCAGCTGCAACCATTGCTTGGAGCACAGGCTACATTTGCATTCACACAGTACATAGTATTCATTTTTGAATGTACTGGAGCCTATTTTGAATCTCAAATGTTTTTCTAGTTAGATCAACTTTAAATAAATGGAAATTAAGCAAACAAAAAAGATATTCAACAATATATTATTGAAAGATTATGTTATTCCCCTAACTTAAAGTTGGTGTTTCACCTAAATAAGCAGTTTTTATACAATACATTTCCAAAGTCTGATTAAAGGCCCCTTAACGACTTAGTGTTTTGGTATGCTCCTGTGATCAGCCTGCAGCAACTTCACCTCAAACAACCTGCTGCAGCAGCTGCTACAAGTCACCATGTAGTCCTCATTTGCATAAAGAAAACTTGGACATCAGAATCAGCTTGTGACTCTTACCTTTTATATTAATCATAGTATTGGTGACTGCATTTCATGTCTTTTGCACTCTGGGAATTTGCACTGAATGAAAGAGGGATTGGGCTGCAGGGTGGAGTTATTGTTAGCACTGTTGCCAAGCAGCACAAGGTATTGGGTTTCCTCCGCATGGGTTTCCTATATAAACAACCTAAATTGTTATTTTTTAATGGCTTATAGGCACAACAATGAACGCCAGGGGTGTAGACTAAATTAGGTATGTGTTATGGATTGACTCATGAACGTATAATTTGAACTCATTCATGCCCAGCACTTGATGGGGCCAAAGTCAACTAAACCTCTGTTGCTCTATTGAACATTGAAATGATTCATAGAAACATAAAAAACAACCTGTTAGTGGTTATCATTGACTTAATGGTACAGTACGGTTTAACCTGTTTTGCTGCTGGAATGTGAGATGATGGAACAACAGACAATCTGATTAACCCACTGATAAGTCTAAAAACAAACTGAGACCACCTGGATTTGATGTAGCATATAAAGAATTTCTTGCATTAATTGAAATTCTGTCTCTAATATATATATATATTTTAACATCTTGTTAGCTTTCATATCCCAATGAAAAAAAAATAAAACAAAAATGGAAACACATTATAAGTGGAGTGAACTGTTTACCATTATTTGTCTTTATATAAAATGAATAGCACGTTTTGGTCAAGAAGGAAAATGTCCTCATGATGGACGGATGAGAATTGTAGCCATGGCCAATGAGCAGAGAGCAAAGATGCATCATCCTCCTTATCGCCTCATAAGCAGGAACAGGGATCATAATGGTGTAGTCAAGGGTGTCCAGGCAGATCCAGATATAGGTTCCAGATAAAACCTGACCCTTTGTCTCCAACCGCTCTCAAGTTGAGATGCACAGTGATGAGCTCACCACTCTCTGCTCTTACTTTTGTACACGCGTTGACCTCACCAGTTAATGTAAGGGATAATTTCAATAATTATCAATTAGCATATTGGAAGCATTGCTATTTGTAATGTGGAAATTGGAATACAAGTATTAATATAATTATTTACACACAGGATTCAGGTATATTGTTATATATTTTAGGGGTTTTAATCAGGTGAACATTTCACATCATTTGTGTAAAAGAGAATATGTGTGAAAACAAAAAATATACAGAAGAGTAAGACTGTTATTGTTTATTCGACTTTTGCTTTAAATAACATTGTAAGATAATTCAAGATTATTAATATGAACATTTCACCTAGGATTAGTGTAAACCCAGCTATGATGCTAATTAGCTACACTAGGAATCAGTGAAATAAAAACAATCTGTTCTGATATGTCGATATTGATGCTGCTTTTGATCAAGCACAACTCACAACTTGAGCCAAAAGCTTCTATCGGCTTTTACATCATCTTATTATTTCAAATTAAGCTAAATGCTGGCAAATGATCTTACTATGCAGTCCCAGAGGCTGCTATCTTCTTCTTTGCAAAAAAAAACAGTTATAAGTAAATTATTACATGTGTTTTTGTCATTAAAAGCTTACAAACAGTTAAAAACAGATAGCATCTTTTATGCAGTGTCCCGTTCTATCCTCTTTTACAAATCCATGTTAGAAGTGGAACTTAAAAAATTGTTTTTGAAAAACTGGTACTTTTTGATCATACAAGTTTTTAAGTGCAGCTAAATACAGAAAATTACTGCAAAATTCCATTAGTTTATACATAATTTCTTCATTTATAAATAATTATTTTAGTCGGGTAAAAATGTTATAATTGTAAGTATAAATGAAATATTATTGGAATGCCCACTAATTTATAGTTATTTATTTACTATTGTATCATATACATTTTACTTAATTACCAAGTCCGAGGCCATGGTTCTCGACTGGAAAAAGGCGGCTTGTCCCCTTCAGGTTGGAGGATAGTTCCTGCCTCAGGTGGAAGAGTTTAAGTATCTTGGGGTCCTGTTCACGAGTGAGAGGAGAATGGAGCGGGAGATTGATAGACGGATCGGTGCGGCTGCTGTATAATGCAGTCGCTGCGCCGGTCTGTTGTGATGAAGAGACGGCTGAGCGAAAAGGCAAAGCTCTCGATTTACTGGTCAGTCTACGTTCCTACCCTCACCTATGGTCATGAAATCTGGATCATGACCAAAAGAAAGAGACAGAAAACAGAAAACATTTCCAGCTCACAATTGAGATGGTTTTAACTTAAGTCTAATAGTATCCTCAGTTTGAGTTGTATACTCTATGTACCAACCAACATTTTTGGAACATGAGGTATGAAATGGCTACACTAAAAGAAAAAGTCTGTTGGATTTATATAAATGAAACATGTACATTGGTTGCATGCAATTAGTTCATGTTTTGGTTTTATAACTGCATTATGTAAGTCCAACAGGTAACTGGTGTGCAGAGGATAAACAGGAGGTAAAATTCTCTCTCCTTTATGTTCCAGTCAAAAACAGCAGCAGTGTTTTGCACCAACTGTAGGCTCGATAACTTACTCACTCCAAGGTGCATGCTAACTGAAGTCATCTTTTGACAAGATTTATTTTAGCTAGCTGCCTTAGATAGAAAAATGATGGATTTCACTGCTGCGCTGATCTGTTTGTGATCACCATCTGTTTTAAAGACAAAGGTTTGTGACGATAAGCTTTCCATAGTCTGCCAAACATCCTAAGTGTGTGAAAGACAAAGATCCATTAATGACATTACCCCTAAAAATTTTCTCCTCACTCATTCAAATATAAAAAGTTAAAATCCATAAATATGTTGAATTCATGTAAACTCTGAATGCGGCAGACATCATCCTGTTTCAGGGGACTCTCATAAATCTTGTGAAAAGGTGACGACATAGTCACAGACCTTTTTTATTGTTCATGTCAGCCTCTTTTCATCATACCTTGAAATGAGCTCCCTGTCAAATTTCATCATCCTACCTTCTTACTTGTGTGAAAGTGAGACATTGGACAGCATTAAACCCCCTTAACATTTTAAAGCAAATGATGCATCTTTGACAGGTGTGGGATTTGGATCCTGTAGAAGAGAAATCGTGTGGTACCAAAAAACAAAATAGCATTTCATCTTTGATGTCTGGGAGAAGAGCTGGCAATAACAGCAGAAAAGTGGTGCGATACATGTAAGGTCTCATGCTCAATAAATTCTGTGACAGGTAGTAAAATTTGAGGGTGAAGGGGGGCTGTGGTGGCTTCAAACAGCATCGGGGTCCATTTTACATTTCATGGTAAAGTCTGGCATTTGGATCTGCTGCTCTGTCAAAGGTTAACCGAAAATAGCTTGCTAGAGATGGAAAGTG
Source organism: Jordanella pulchra (assembly GCA_034780135.1). Classification (NCBI taxonomy): domain Eukaryota; kingdom Metazoa; phylum Chordata; class Actinopteri; order Cyprinodontiformes; family Cyprinodontidae; genus Jordanella; species Jordanella pulchra. The sequence goes on from JAUZNJ010015252.1 coordinate 31,566, forward strand.
TTGCACTTCAAAGGAAGCCTTTAACACATGATTAGCATAATGTCCTGAATGGTTGGGACTGATAGAAAATGAACCACTTTGCTCAGTTTTGGGAGCTCTAAACTATACAGCAATATGTAGAGTTTAAAAAAGAAATTAGAGTGTGGGTACTGCACTGAAACTCAAGCATAACTTTGGGTTGATGTTCAAAGCTGTGAAAAGTGTCCTATTTTCTTTTTGAGTTAAAAATTATCCACCCATCTATAGAAGCTGTTAGAGGTACATTTCTCCATCCTACTGGCATTCCTGAACTTTTTTTCATATCCCGAATTGTCCAATGTAAATTCTTAACTACCTAAAGTAATTCTTAAATTTGTTTTTGTATTAACCATATTTTCATCTCTATAAATATGGAAGGATCAATAACAGACAAACATCTCAAAGCCAGTGGTGTTGGAAGAGCCAGAGTGTGTTACACACACTGGCCATAATTTATACATTATTTAACCGTTAGAACCGTTTTTCTAGCTAAAACACTATTGGAGATCTACTTACATTTTGAAGCTGAAGGATGAAGTTAAAAACAATTGTGCATAATAATTACTGAAATGTAACTGTCATGTCTGATTTTTTTTATATTCTGTTAATTACGTTTTAATTATTCATAATTGTCCAATTACTTTGCAAAAGGCCAATGCTTAGTTCCTAGCTCCATAACAGTTGCCTCAACTCTATTGTCTTCTGAACCTGATTACTAAAGCAAAATGTAAAATAAAGCAGGGAGGATACCAGCCATTTAATCATGGTAATATGAGGAAAGTCGCACAGCAAACAAAAGGCAACACATTCACACAAAAGAGACAAGAGATAACGAAGGTTTTGGGAATAAATGTGGTAGAACAGAAAAGAATCTATTGTTTTGAATTTGTAAACCTTCAACTGGACAGAAAAAAAAAAAAAAAAATGTTAAATCAGTACAAATTATTTCAAAGTTCTATTTGAGGACTTTTTAAGCAGTGGCAGCTATACACATGAAGATAGTCACATTCTGTAATAAATTCATAGCATTGCAGAAATCAAAATAACTTAAATAACATCAATATTTTATATAGTTAATAGAATAAATAAATACAGTTCCTTGATGCCATATATTTAGAGAACTATGGGTTTGGTACGAAATGCAGTGTGGAGGGTGTGGTGGGATTGGGGGTTGAATATAAATGTATAAAACAACTGAAATACAACACACTATGTTTATGGATAAGCCAACAGTCTGGTGTCTGAACAACTAAGCTGATGACGGGGGTCAAGTAATCCATAAAGATTTGTCCTCAAGGAGTGGAAAACAGATTCAGATCTCCATTTGACTTAGATCTTTGATCCAAATCCACCTTTGACACAAATACTTTTTCCAACTCAAAGCTGACTTGCTGTTGCGTATAACCAAATGCCATTTGAATTACTTTTCCAATAAGATCACTGATAAATAAACGTTTCTTTGAAATGAGAAAAAATCACCCACTCAGTTCTTTCCAGACTTTCTGATTCCCATTCAGTGCTTAAGAAGCCTATTAGCCTTTTATTACATCAGCAGCTACAGTTAAAGGTCTAAAGACTTAAAAAATGGTGAAAAAACAGACTTGCAGGCCTTAGAGCAGGACCTCAGTACTTTTGTGACATAGGGTAACTTGAAGCATGTGCTTTCTTTGGTTAGTTAAGTAATTTGAATGATTTTGTGGTAAAACGATAGTAAAATGTCTAAATACCAATTATGACCAGATTAAATTATTGTTTCTGATTATTAGATTTACATTTTTAACACATATTTAGTTAGATTCAGACTTTAAAATTTAATCAACACACTTCATATGAAATTTTAATTAATAATTTAGAATCGTTTGAACTTTAAAATCTTGGTAGGATATTCTATGATTCTGACACAGCTATATTTTATTTCATATGAACTAATAATTTCCCAAATGAAATGATTAAAACAATATAGGTGCATGCATTTTACAAATTTAATCTCATTTTAAACCATGTCTTACAAAAGGTGGCTAATATGAAAATATACAATAAACCTACAGCCAATCAAATGCATACCAGGGTTGACTAAAAACAGAAATACATTTTATTTTAGATTCAATTTTCTTGTTTTTTTTTTTATAATTTAAAACAGAACTATGTGCTCACATGTTAATAAATGACATTGTAGTGTTGTAGACCCATGTATGTTTCCGAGGACCATCAAAACCAAGCAGAGCTCATGTGTCATCCATGTTAAACTCAATACTTAATGTATTTCTTCGTAAGAAAAGACAGAAAGAAACAGCTACCTGGCCCTTAGCCCCAGGGTTTGATCATACAAAGATTTACTCTGTGTGCTTACAACCTAACATTTAAACTGGAGTGCTGCAGGGGCTCAGGGCTTGACCCTGTTGTGTTAACCCAATAGCATGGCTCTGGTAAAACTGATTAGAGAAGTCTTCCCCTGCTGCTTCAAGCCCTTACTGCTGGACTAATGGCACAATTGGGCCCTTTAAACTTTCCACAACATCTGTGTCAGTATTGAACTGAGAGGATGAATGGAACAATGGGACAAACAGCCATTGTTGACCCCAGGGAAGTAAGTAGGAAGATATATAACAGACGGGAATACAAATATAGAGATAGAGGGCCACAGATAGGTTGAAAATAAATCTGAAGATAATTGCATTAGTTCATTGTATTGAAGCCCTAAGGTTCCTATTCTTAATTCCTGATCTGAATGCAGTGCACTACACTCCTCGGTTTAATGCTGCAGAGTGGAGGTAGGCCAAACCATCTGTTCACTTATTGTCCAGGTTCTAAAGAAGATTACAGAGGGGCACCAGGCCAGCCTTGTCCATGCACACATGAACGTGAAGGCATGTTCATACTAAGACTTGACCTAAAACATTGCAGACAGCTGGAGATGCACAAGGACAAATCATCTTCCAGCTTTATTGACAAGGAGTGAAGCCAAGTTCAGCCAAGCATGTGGACCTGGTGTTTCTGGGTTGCTCCAGAGTGCCAGTGGGTGTAAACAGACATTTGAAAATGTCCGGTTTAAAAAATCCTATATTCATGTAAATGTAAATGTAAATCCAGCTTACTTAAGGAAAAGCTTATTTGAAAAAATTCTTGATCTGGGAAAATTACACAGATCTCTCATTAACAAGTCAAAGTAATTTGTTGATATTTTCTTCCATAGCAGAAGAAACAGCAGAACACAGTTATTAAGAGCTTTAGAAAACAAACTCATGTTTTTAATACATAAAAAAGATTCTAAAAAGCATGCTGTAGATTATATTCATCCCTTTTAAACTCGATTAACGATACTTGAAAGCTGGAGACAAAGGACCACAGAATTAGGTCGAGGTTAAAGCTGTAAGGCAGTTAATAGCTGGGATACCTTCATTTCATAATTCCTACCTAAAAATTATTTTTTGCTCTGGCTGAAACAATTCTTTTATAAAAGCCATACAAGAGAAAAACAAAGTTAATATTGAATGAAGGCTGTAACAGGGTGTGTTTTTAAACAAATTATACAGAAGGCATAGAAAAACTTTGAAGAAACCCTGGACAGATGTGGCAGCATCATTTGGGGGAGAATTATAGTCATTTTGAAAACCAGCTAAGTCAGAGTTATCCAGCTCAGTCCTTAAGAGTTACTGTTTTGCAACTTCTTCATGTACCTGCATCTCTTAAGTAAGACATTTCTGGGCTTTTTTTCTTTTTATAGAGCCTTTTTGATTTTTACTACCAGCTTACACTATGTAAAAAAAAATATCGTTTCTCAGCAGCTGCTCTTCCTTTTAGCAGCTGAAAAAAACATCTAATCTTTTCAATCATACGGATTAAACTAAGATGAAAAAAAATGTTTTCTAAGAACTTGATAAAATTGAAAATAAAACATTTGGGAAATACAACAAATGTTAGTTTTCTCCCAGTTTTGCCAAGCAGTACTTGAGTACACTCTATGGAAAAAGGTATTTGCAAAAAAAGCTCATATTCATTTTGTTTAATATATTTTATCTGCATAGTGTCTCCAAGAATTAAGGTATATTTATTTTTATTACCACAGTGTCTAGGTTTAAAAGAGCTTCACTGTTGGGAATTAATGTGTCCTTAATCTGGCTCCCCACACACAGTGATAAAATAATGTATATTCAGGAGACTAAGGATTAGTTCTACACCGCTGAGCTCAAAGTGTGGTCCTTGCCGTTGTGTGCTGTATAACTTCCTGCTTTCAGCTGCTGGTGATACCTTTTCTGTTTAATCCTGACTGAAGGGCAAGCTACTACCTCTGAGACAGATAAGGAGGTGGCTTTTGTCTCCCTGATCCGTCTTATTCTTGTATATTGGGTCATTGTTTGAGTTTCAGTGCCAAGTAGCGGTGCAGCCCAAAAAAAAAGGTTGTGGATACAAGGACTGTTGGCTAAAATAGGAACAAAAAAGGCAGATGTTAAGATGAAACCCTACTTTAAATTTAAGTTAAACTCTTGCTGCTTGCTGATCACACTGAGATTATAAACCAAAAGCAGAGCGTGATCTTTTCTGTGAAAATATACAAGCAGAAATCCCTCTACAAGAAAAGGAAAAGGTTTATTGAGCTTGCATTTGACCGCTTGGCATATTCCACATTAAAATTGTTAACAAGCACACTATTGATTCAGATCTGCAACTGTTTTGCAGCTCTTTTTAATTTAGTCACCGATGATTCTTCAAATGTTCACGTCATACTTAAAATTACACATCAATTATCCTCTGTTTTCAAAATATGTTTTTTGTGACGATCCTTCCCAAAAATTAGCAATAAAATACATTTAAGCTTGCTAGTCTAATTCCATGTATGGGATATGACTCTGTAGGTTGTCTACAGGCATTTTACTGGTTTTAATTTGTATGTATAGAAATAAAGAAGATGATATGCATTGGTTGGGAGAAACAAAGCTAGATCTTATCACATACTCTGAAATGTCCTTCAACTGTTAGTTTTCCATACTGTAGGCTACAACCTTTTCATTTAACAGTTGTTCTGTTTTTAGCCATTATTCTAACCTCTCATTTAAAGAAGCTGCTACTGATACTACAGCTGAACAGGGTGGTATTCACAGACAGGTTTAGCTGTTTTTCTAATATTTATATGCAAAATAACAAAAGTTAACAAAAATGAAATGAAATGATCTAATTTAGTGCAGCTTTTTTCTCATTTTCAAATTAATGACTGGCTACATTACTTTTTTTTACATTCAGGCCAAACTAATTGCTTAATTAGGTAGAAAAAGAATGATTAAACTTTTTTATGATAATAGTAAGTAATTAACTGTCCGGCTTAGAACTGCAACTACACAGTAAGATTTACTGTGCCTCATCACATTTTGCTTATAATCATGATTGTTTGGCTTATTTTTAACAATATTCATACTTTTTCTTAAAAGTGTGTTTAAAAATATTTTCTCATAAACAAGCATAATTGATCATAGAATCAGTTAGTGACCGACTCATTATGCCAGTTTTATTCTGTAATATAGAATGGTAATATGAGATAAAGGTAAACTATAAAATAGCCTAGAATCAAACTTAGCTGATGTGACACAGTATTGGACAGAACAACAAAACTATAAAATTAAAAAATATATTTTTTAAGTTAATTTATCAATAGTTTATTTATTATTTTAAAATATGTAGTGTTTTGTATCATCTCTTTGTGGACTACGAGTCTGTTGAATAAAACAATCTAATTACCAAAACAGAACAGGCAAACTAGAAAGTCATCCAAACTTCATCACATATGAAGCAAAATATGTTGGAAAAAGCAGTCTTACATTTACATTATTCAGCGTCTGCTCATTTTAATATAAAGGTCATCTTTCAGATAACAGATTGACTTCAACCGTTTTGTTGCATTTATAAAGTCAAAACACTGCTCTATTAAGACCTCAAAGGTCAAAAAGGATCAGATTACCTCAGGGTTTCCGATGCTAATCAGCAGTCCAGCTCTTTTTGACAAATGGTGGTTAACACAAAGTAGCTACAGTACTGTATGGGAATTTCACATTAATAACATCCATGGTATAGCCCTAAATCTAATTTTTGCCTGAAATCAGTTCTGCTTTAGCACTTACTGCATATCTGTCATCTTTTCCTAACCAAAGGATGATGTATATTTTTTGGTTTGTTTTATATTTCTACTCTCATATTTATCATCTGAGGATGATGAGGTTTGCCCTCTTTGGATATTCAGGACATAGTAAATATAGCTTTAATGTCTCTATTAGACAATATTCTAGCTTACCTCTGGTAAATTACTGTGAACAATTAAACTACACATGGTCATAAATGAGGAGTCGGTAAACGCATCCTAAACGCATTCATATTTATATGAGGGACTCACTGATATAGACATTAAACTGTGGACAGGAAGTCTACAATCACAGGGACAGTCTTTGCTGAAATTGAGGTTTGGTCAGTACTTAAAAAAAGTTAAGTTACTTTAAGAAAGTAAGAAATTCCAAACTTCTGTTTCTATTTGATCAACTAGGTGTTTGCTCCACATCTTTGCAATATGACTCAAAATCTTAGACACTTCTCTCCCCTTATATTTATTAGGGACCTTTTTAAACAAGGCAGATGAAATTTGTGAATTTGTGTTATTTAGGAATTAATTATCGGACTAATTATACTTAAAGTCTGTTGTGCACCTTGACTGTCTGTTTTATGAATGAACTATCCTTAATTACTATCCTTTTGGAGCTGGTTGCTTGATGCGAGAACAAAAGTCTGAAGGAACCTCAGCTCGATCTTTTTGTTTGAACCTCTGGCCTGCCAGCCACCAAGCTTCTAATTAACTTTAGTAAAATTTACAAAACAAGATTTAATCATTAGTAGCGTTATTGTCTGTTTCAGCACTGGACAGCTCCTAGGGGAAAAGAAACCTCAGAAAAGGGAACAAAAAGGTGTTAGAGGAGAGCAGCCAGCAGGAGATTAGAGTGGTGCAGTGCAGGACAGGGAGCAGAAGTAGTTATAAAAGACAAAGTTTCAGATTTACTTAGCGTGGAAAGAAAACAGATTTCTTAATCTCTAAACTCAGAAATAAATTAAGTCTTTTTAGAGACACTGAAAATGCACTCGATAAAAACATTTAAAAAAATGGAATAAGTCTCAGAGTAATATGTTCATTATTACTTTCTAGGTATGATATACACAGAAGGAAGATTTAAATGAAGGATTTGCTGTACTGTATATGATAATGTCAGAAGCCATGTCCTCTCCAGCTTTGGACTGTTTTCTGAAAAACAGAGAAAAATATGAATTGATCTGCTCGACATGGAGCTCCAAAGTTTGCCTCTTTGTTCACACCATGATCTTGGGACCACAATTTCATTTCAACACGCCTCTATTCTCCTCCTTTTCTGGCAACAGCAGGGGCTGCTGATCTGTCCTGTTTATTTTTTTTTCAATTCTATGGTGATTTGCCAAATGAAGCTGCTTTATACAAGCACACAGTCACAGTAAAATGCTAACAGATGAGTACACCTCATATTAAAGCAGTAGTAAAATGACCAGTATATTGAATAAACATAATAGGGCAATTGGAATAATGATGACAATGTAAATAAGGCATGTTCAAACATTTTGATGGTGCGTGAGAATTATTTCTTTTGCCAATTTTCATTATCATGACACATTTCATAATCTAGTCTAATTTCTCTTTATTGGTTACCAATTCAGTTCATTCGAAAATATATTATTATATTGATAATATAATATATAGGGGAACATAACGCATTTCTTTTTTTTTTGTTTGTTGTTTTATATTTGTATCACAGCTCTAAGAAGATAGTACCAAACCCAACATGATGAACCACATCTTCTCTCTAAGAAAACAATTTATGTCCCGCCCTTGCTCAGAAATGCTCACATTAATTAGCTGAATCAATCCTCAAATAAAAATCCTTGACAAACATTGTTATATTAAGTTTGGTAATCTTTGTGAATATAAGTGTTGGGTTGTAGGACACCAAAATTTTTTGGTTGAATGTTTCTGTTCTAGTTTTCAATTTAGTTCAGTTGATTTAAATGGCTCCAACTAACAATAAATATCTTCTCAGTGCAGTTTATGATGTAGCTACTATCAAAATAGAGAAATATCATTTAAAATATTATCAATTTGGTTTCTGCAGACAAAGACTATTCCTCCCCTTTCATGCTCTAATTATGTACTCCAAAGGCTGTTGAGTTCTCCTGATCTGAAAAGGGCCTTACCCTGCCGGCGGGAGAGGCTGAGTGGGGTCAGGAGGCAAGCTCCACATTTTTAACCAGAGTATTCACAAATAAGATCTATAGTGGTGAGACTTATTGAGGAAAAAGGTGGAAAATTAAAAAAGGGAAAATACAACCAGGATCAACATTGTTGGAGGATGCATCTGTGTAGCCACAATTATATTCTACTCTGTCACTTAAATTAATAGCTCAGATGTTGGACTAAGAGGATGACATCTGACATTGTACAGATGTGGATATGGATAAAAAGAAAATTACCTGTAACTATTCTTTCTTTTTTTAAAAATGCAATACTTTATTCCAGTTATAACAGATAAAATACACTGATGGTCCAACTTTTGTAGGGCATTAGATATTTGTGCATGACTTAGCCTCGACATTTGTTATCACATAGTGGATTGTGGTCTACAGCTTACTTTTACCTTGCAAAATTGTTTTTCCCCCCTTAGGAGCAGCCTTGTCATTTTTTTTTTATGATCCAATATAGGGCCATGTTTTTACAGCCAGACCATATGAGGTCAAAAAAAAATAATAATAAAAAAAAATAAAAAACAAGGAAGGTCAGAGAGTGATTTTTATTGGTACATGCCAACAGAGAAAGTCATATTGCTGTCACAAGCATTTTACAGCGATGTTACAGCTTGTTAAAAAGACAAATCCACCTATCCAAGATTATTGGGCTTTTCTGATGCTACTGTTTTTAATGCTGTTCTTTTACATACGTCCTTGCACACCTTTTGTTTATGAAAATCAGGGTCGTTTAGAAACTGATGAAGCAGGGTGCGGCGGGATATGACCCCCCTTTTTTTAACCTGCTTTCTTGAAATCATGCTGTGGTTGTCATGGCAACGAGGCAATATGACAGAGCTGATGACAGAAGAGTGCTAAGCAGAGATCTGTCACTGAAATAGCCTCATATGGTGGAGCCATGCTATAATGATGTGTGCACCTGTGAGTGTGTGAGAGTGAGCTCAGACAAATCTTCTGCTTTGTCTACAAAAAGATAAAAAAAAAATTTAAAAGAAGCTGTCTGATTTGACCTGAGTGCTCTCCTTTCTTCGGAAATATAACAAAGAATCTGTATCGAGTATGTTTGACCAGTGCACAATAGTGGGCAAAGAATAAATACAGTTTGGGTGCACTCACTGACACTTAAGGTTGCAGGCTGCAGATTAAACTCTTCGATCAAACTGTCTTCATGCAACACCGAGATAAATTTGTCTTTGTTCCAACATTTTAGCAAGCATGAGCAGGTAGAAGGTCATAACTGAACCCAAACGGATGACTGAGTTCCTCAGTCTTGACAAACTGAATGAGTAGCTCTTATTTTGTAAACATTATCCAAGCAAATACCTTATTCTTGGCTAAATTTCTTTATTTAAAAAAGAAATAAATCATTTGGTTTGTAAATGAATTATTTTTTGGGCAGTTTATGACAGCATGTTGTCACTTTTAAGTGTTTTAGATCTGTTTGCACAGAGATTTTAGTTGATACTTCTGATCCACTTAGATTTTTATGCTCAACCAGCTCTGCTTTTAACTAAGACATCAGATTTCAAAACTCCAATACAATACAATCTGTATGCAAAAGTATGGGGTTACAACAATGAATGGTTAAACAGACTGCTGTAAAAATGAGAAACTGGTTTCAAACTTCTAATTAGACCAATCAAAATGCATTATTTTTTGACAATGCTCATAGCACTTTTCTCTGTTTAGTGCATTATAATGTTAATAGTTTTAACCATGTATAATGTTCATTTGTAACCCCAAAAGCATTGCTGCAAATCACGTGTAAAACGTAACAAAAGTGATTTAAATTCTGTAGTAATGTAGTTTCCTGAGTTTTTTTTTTTTACAATTATTTTAAAATTTGTACATTTGTGCTAAAATCTGAAAATCTACCCAGGCATGTAGTGCTTTTATCAATCCAGTAATAGCATAAAAATTCATGACACATCATAGAAGCACTCTTCAGAAATCCCTGCTTGTCTACTTTCAGCATATATATTCACATCAATCCATAATTTGAATTAAACACAAAACTGACAGCACCAAAGGTTTCAGCTTCTTTTTACTAAACAAACATTTGATTGTTTGAAGGATTTACGGGAGCCTTGTTGGAGCTTTCACTGATAAATCTGCTGTACCTGATAAAGATTTGTGCCAATTGTTGTTTTGAAACATCCTTCTAGCGAGCACCAGTTGACCCCTCTGTTCAGCTACTGATTATCTTTTCAATGGCAGAGGAAAAATATGTTGCTCATTAGAAGTAGTGGAGATTGATTGTGGCCTCTTTACCTCGGCACAGCGCTTCTGATTGGCTTGCAGCAGAGATAATTGCAAGTCTTGTTGTCTGATCAACCGGATCTCTTTGCAGCCTTTTTTCATGTGGCTGCCTGCGCCAGAACACAGAGCTTTTATTCATCTTAGGGTCTCTGGGTCACCATTTTATTCTTTGCAGTTATGCAAATATCTTCCCCTTGCCATTTTTTTTCCATCTTTAGCAGATGTATATATTTCCGACTCGTTAAACAGCATGTGAAATATAAAAAGTGTAACTTCATCTTACTTCTGAGTATCTTATCTATGCAATCTGCATCTTTGTATAAAAATAAAATAAATATTTTTTTCATAAAGCAAAATCAAATGTATCACAACAGCCTATCTAAAAACTACCATTCAGAATCTGTTAATATGCCTATCTTGTAAAGCCCAATATCTTTATGTTATAGGTTGCCTTTTGCTGGAGCATCAAGTCGGTTATATAGTTTCTTTTCTCCTTGGGTTTGGCGAGGTAAAAGCTCAAAATAAACAGCGTTTTTGATGTTACAGCAACAAATCCTTATCTGGTGTTGCAATTCTATGTGATGGACAAAAACAAAGTAGGTAATAATTCTAAAGTGGAATAAAAAAGGAAATTATTTCTATTCATTTCCCAAGTTCAGCAGAATGAAATCTAGTGCAATCAACTGCTATCAGAAGTCACCTAATTAAGAAATTAAGAACTGTGTAAATGAATCCCAGTATTTAGCTTCTAAATATGCTGATTGCATCATTGTACATTTTTACTCAGCAAAGTCAAGTAAACAAGTGAGATTTAAAGAGAAGATAGATGGAGATATTGGGTGATACTGAAAGGAAAAGACCTCCATTTAGGGTTAGGTTTAGAACCTCTAGGGTTAGAGGCTCAAGTTCTACTAGAGCAACAAATAAATGTATTTAGTTTTTTTTTAATATGATAAAAAATGTAAAAATGAAACGGATATGAATGCTTACAGAATAAAAAGTTCTTTAAAACCAAGTTTCGTACTAATAATCCAGCTAATTATCCAACACATTCTCACTCCCGACTCGTCATATACTGACGCCTGGGCAATGTCCCCTCAGCATAACATATTGACGCGTCAGGTACCCCCTTCGCGTCAATATTTGACGAGAAGGGTCTATTCTATTTTTGTATATTTTTGT
>JAUZNJ010015253.1:0-17549 GCA_034780135.1 Jordanella pulchra
CTGGTGTCTTTCAGCACTGAGTTTTCATGTTCCTTAGGTTCATGTGGGTACTCTGGCTTTCTTCCAAAGTGCAAAAGCATGACTGTTAGGTTGATTAGTATCTCTTAATTTCCCTTTGGTGTGAGCGTATGCATGCATGGTTGCACGTTTCTGTTCTCTGATGGACTGGCAACCTATTCATTATGGAATTTGCCTTTTGACAGTAGACTACCACAGATAGGCAACAGCCTCCCATGACCCTGACCAAGTGAAAGAAGACAGATGGATAGAAACAGCAAAAGAATGACTTTAAATACTTTTGTCAAAATCTGTGGTTCATCTGATGTTAACCATCACCCTAATGCCCCCCATATAATTGTGCTAACTGTGTGTCTGCCCAAACATTTTAGCCTTCATGGTCCAAAATTCCTATTCCTATATTTCTCATGATGAATGTCTTTATTTTTCAAACTGCCATGGCGTCATTGAATGAGTTTGCCTTCTAGCTTGACAAAAACAAAAGAAACAAAGTCTAGATTGGCACCTTATGCCGTTTCTTACTCACACTGCACACCTGTCAGTAAGCTGGGGAGAGCAGCTGTGAATGGCTGCTCTGAGCAGTGTGCGTTGCTGCCAGCCATAGCCTGGGGATCTTTGTCAGTTTGGTGTCACATTTAAAACAGTCTGGTATTAATAAAATGTTACTGGAAGTCCTTTTCTGTAGAGCAGTATAGTGAGACACCCCGTAAGAAGAAATGAAGCATGCGCACACATGTCCGCTTCAAGTCCGCATGGACTCTGCACGGACTTTCACAGACACATGTCAGCGTGAAACGGAAGGAAACCTAAATCTTAACACTGATTTAAATGGTGACTCTGGCCTTTGTCACTACACCATAAGCTAAAAGAAACATGTTAAATAAAACTGTCATATATCTAAATTTAACAGGGTGATGAATACCTAGGTGCCTGAAATATGTTAAGTTTTTATTTATGAGTGTATTTTCTGCATAGTAAGTGCTCCTTACCTCTTCTGTTCTCTAATGTGACTTAGAAATAATGTTTACAGAGTGCTGTGAGTGTAAAAACACTGGATTAAATATCCCATGTTTAAGCAATGACTTTCTAGCCACAAGTACCAATGCACCACTTTATCCTGAGATCACCCATTGTTTTAAGATGCAGTTAGTAAAAGCTAAGAACTATGTTTCAACATTCAGAGTAAGAAAGTAGGGTATGAAAATACAATTTAAAGCCATAACACAGTATAAATTCTATGTACTATGATTTAGACAGACTATAATGCTCTTGCCATTAGGTTTTTCTTTTTTATGATGGCTAAATTGGATTAATTAATAATTACAGCCTAACCTTTTGAAGCACTCAACTAATGTATAAATATTTTTCTTTAATCAGAAAAAAATTGCTTTAAAAAATGTAAAGATGGTTAATATAATAACTGGGAAAACTCAGGTATTCTATATTATTTTGAGGAAATTTTGATAAAGTGGTTGTTTTTGTTTGTTTATAAAAAATAGCAAAAAAACCCCAAAACATTAACAGTTTTTGGCCTCCATAAGAAAACCTAAAGTTAAATACAAGAAAATGTTAACATTGTAGAAAGGTAATAGTGTCATGTTATGGTTTTTTAAGTGCCAGAAAAAAGCACAAGGGTGTGTTGTGTTATCCGAAGAACAAACCTGAGAGAGTACTGCGCCTACGCCAGAGTCAGATGCATCAACCTCTAAAATCAATTGTTTTGTAGGGTCTGGTTGCACGAGGATGGATGTGTTGGTGAAGAGACCGTTTAGACGTGAGAACGCCGCTTCAGCCTCCGGGGTCCAACGGAAGGGGATCTTGGTTGATGTGAGGGCGGTGAGAGGTAAGGCAGTCTGACTATAGTCGGACTATGAATCGTCGGTAGAAGTTGGCGAAGCCGAGGAACCGTTGAAGCTGCTTTCGTGTCTTGGGAGTGGGCCAATCCAGGACCGCACGGATCTTCCCCTCATCTGTCCGAACCTGTCCGTTCCCAAGGACAAAACCCAAAAAGGTTACTGACGATTGATGGAAATCACATTTTTTGGCCTTGACAAACAGCTTGTTTTCCAGAAGCCTCTGGAGAACCACACGGACGTGCCTCTTGTGCTCCTCCAGCGACTGCGAATAGATCAAAATATCGTCCAGGTAAACAAAAACACACATTTAGGTAGTCTAGTAAAACGTCGTTCACCAAGGCTTGGAAAAATGCTGGAGTGTTGGAGAGTCCAAAAGGCATCACCAGATAATCGAAATGACCAATGGGAGTCTTGAAGGCTGTCTTCCACTCATCTCCCTTATGGATTCGTAGGAGATGGTAAGCATTTCGAAGATCCAGCTTAGAAAAGTGGGTGGCACCATGCACCGGTTCAAACGCCAAGGAGAGCAGAGGAAGAGGATACTTATTTTTAACTGTAATACTATACAACCCTCTAAAATCTATACAGGGCCTAAGAGAACCATCCTTCCTTCTTACAAAAAAGAAGCCGCCCCCCAGAGGAGAGGATGAAGGGCGAATAATACCTGCCGCCAGAGACTCTTTAATGTATTTCTCCATTGCCTCTCTTTCGGGGCGTGAGAGATTGTAGAGCCGACTTGAGGGCAATAGAGCTCCAGGTAAAAGGTTGATGGCACAGTCATAAGGACGACGAGGAGGAAGAGACAGAGCCTGAGATTTACTAAAAACAGGAGCGAGATCATGATACTCAGAGGGAATGCTGGAGAGATCGCAGGGATCCGCCTCTTGAAATTCCACCGGAGTTGGTCCTGGGGTACGGTGGAATGGAGACAGGTGGCGTGACAGGAAACAGACCAAGATTGGATGTTTTTATCTTTCCAGTTGATATGAAGGTTGTGTAGTCTTAACCAGAGGAACCCCAGAACGATGGGTAGATTGGCAGAGGGAAAAACGAAGAAAGTTATTGACTCACAGTGATTTTACGAAATGATGAGATGCACGGGCTTGGTCTGGTGGGTAATTTGAGGCCGCTTACTTCCATCCAGAGCTGTGACACAGAGAGGAACAGGCAGGGGTTCCATTTCTATTTCCAGTTGTTCGATTAAAGTCTGGTCGATGAGGTTCTGCTCACAACCCGAATCCATGAGGGCAGAGAGGGTAACTGATTGAGACTGGAAAGAAAGGGTTGCTGGTAATGTCAAGCAACCTCCTCGCCTTTACTGGCGGACCTGGAGGTTTAAACGAATAGGACAGTTATCTAGTCATCTCCTAGTTATCTCCTGGAGAACCACAATAAATGCATAAACAACTAGAGATTCTGCATTGATGCTCGTCGGGGGTGAGTCTGGTGCGGCCCACCTGCATCAGTTCTGGCTCAGGCAATGCTCGAGGAGAGGGAAGCACAGGATGAGGAACGCTGACACAGAGTGGCTTGGATGGAGGGTTCTGCCGACCCCGTTCCTTGGTGTGGGCTCGGATACAATGGTCCAGATGGATGCTGAGTTCGATTAGTTCATCCAGGGTTGACGATTCGTCCCGGGTGGCTAGTTCATCTTTCACTTCATCCTTTAACGCATGATAGTAGGCACTTCTTAATGCAGTTTGATTCCAACCAGATGCTGCAGCCTTTGTGCGAAAGTCAATAGAAAAATCAGCCACTGAGCGATCACCCTGCTTAAGCTTCCAAAGTTCCCGTGAATCAGAAGACCTGTCAGAATCGAGGCTGAAAACCTGTTTAAACTCCCTTATGAAGTCAACGAAGGATACACCGTAGGAGGAAGGATCAGGGAATTGGGCCTGGGCCCATAGTAAAACTCATCCTGACAGCAGGCAGATGACATAGGCAATTTTCCTGTCGTCGTCATAGTAATCTCTTGCAGAGAAATTCAACATTATTGATACTTGAAGCAAAAATCCCTTGCATTTACTCGGCTCACCGCAGAACTTTTTAGGAGGGGATGCACGGATCTCAGGTGGTGCTTTGGGCTGCAGAGGAGGAGACACAGGAACAGGCTCAGGAGGTGGATTAGGCGCCATAAAATTGTGTATAACTTGGGTAAGACCAGAGAGCTGTTGATTGATTTTCGTTTTGGATTTTATTCAGTTCCTTCAGAGCCGTTTCATGAGTCTGAAGAAGTGTGTGCTGATCCAATAGAGCTTTCTGCATGGCGTCTGCTAGGCTGATCTGTTTGGCCGAGTGTTCTGTCATGTTACGTTTTTTACGTTTTTTTAAGTGCCGAGCCCACATTCAGAACACCAACACATAAGAGCTTTATCAGATTAAGATGTTTATTGAGAAGGAAATAACTGGGAAGTGAAGCCAAAGCCAGGTCCAGGGAGGAAACACCGGCAGGAGTTGACATTGAGAGAGAGAGTAGACTGTTGAGTTCACTGCGAGTGGGAAAACTGGGTAGCTGTGCATCAGTGATGGGTCTTACTGTTCGGAGGTAGTCTTCAGGTTTTCAAAGGGAGGTTCTAGTATCCGGGGTCTTAGAATCCTGTGTGGGTCCAGGAGGAATGAAGGAGTGTGGTGGGAAACGGACTGGTTGGCTCAAGTTGATCGGAGACTCCAGGAGCTGTTATGCTACCAGACGAGGGGCTTAGAAGATCCAGGAGGACAACGAGTAGTGAGACTGAGAGTTTGGGCATCCAGTGGGTAAACACCACAGCGTCACGAGGGAAGGTTGCTCAATTAAAAAGACAGGGGCAGACGGCAATCCTAACTTCCAGAGAGCACTTGAAAGCAACGAGGAGAAAAACACAAGAGGTAAGTTTCTAACAGAAACAAGACAACAAGGAGATCACCAGGAGAGAAACACTCAGGAGGCTTTGTGGTACCATAAGCTAGCAAAAACTCGGCTCCGACCACTGGGCAGCAGCTCCTTAAGTACAGCGAGGATGATGAGACTGATTGGAAACACCTGTGCCGCTGGAAACCACACCACACTTCCAACAGATCCTGGCGCCATCTGGTGGAGGAAAGGGAACGGCGCAAAGAGAGCAAACCTACACAAAAAGCAAAGAGCCCTGGATCATGACAAATAGTTACATATCCTGAGCATGGAGAAGCCTGTTTGGTGGAATATTCACTCAATGGGCTGTTTAACTATTTTAATTTATCATATCAAATTGTTTACATTTAAAGGTAAATAAGAGCCATACAGGACTGGTCTGGGTAAAAAGAAAAGAAAGAAAAATCAAGCAGTTGTTTCTGTGTCTATTACAAAAAGCCGAAATGGGCATGGGCGAAGTAGACCACTTAAAAACTTTGCTACTGATCTCCCAACATAAGATTAAGCCTACTCCTACATGCATTTTGAAGATGTGCTTATGGAAAAGAAAATGTGAATGTTGTGAAATTTCTGAGGTAGTAAGGCCTCAGTTACTTATAAAGTTATACTGTTTTTAATAAAAAAACAATCCACTTTAAAAGAGTGAGAGTGTCAAGCTGGATATGTCCAGTTTACGAGGAAACACTCAGACAAGTGACCCTAGACAAATTCTCCTCCACTCTTCCCCATAAAGATCTCTTTATCTCTTCTTTGGAGTGACGATGGCAATCTAGTATCTATCCTCTCCATCAGCAGTTGTACTACAAGCTACTCCTGATAAAGAAAGACCCCAGTCTTTCATTTGACAACTTTGGGTCTTCCTCCTCCTCTCCCCTGCCACATACTCCATTTGGTGCTGACAATCCAGTCATTATACCATCTTCAGCCTGTCCGCACTCCCCCCTGCACTCGCGCCAATTTCCTTGCTATCCTCAGTGCTCTCCTGTCACCCCTCCCGTTTCACTGAGCAACTATGAGCTATATTACTTTGACCCCAGCCCATCAATCTGCTTCAATTGGATAATGATCTGTAATCACGTTCTTTCAGGGGAGTCTATAAAACAAGCCAGGGCCTCAGCACCCCTCCTGAGAGGGCTCCTTCTGTTCCCTCACTCCCTCCACCCATCCCACCCCCCTCCACACACACACATTTGATCCAAGCTCTTCTCTTTTCAGCTCTCAGGCCCCCACTAAATACCCTCGCACATGGGCAACCACCCCAGCCGGCCGTGGGCCTTGTAAAGGGAGTGGTGGATGGAGGGGGGATGGATGGCTCCGCTGTTGATTTTTCACGGACTTCGCTCTCCAATGGAAAGGGCCTAAAAGGGACAAGGTGGAGCTCAGCAGGAGAGAATAAGGGGGCACAGGAGGAGAGAGGAGAAGAAGGGGTGTTTAAAGACAAGGGCACCCCCGCCTCTCACATTAAAGCTAACCCTCCATTAGGTCGTTTTGTACGACAGCCTTGTAATCGATAGAGCCTTATAACTGAGCAGGAGGGGCAGTGAAGGGTGGGGTGAGAGGCTTTTAGGGTGAGAGTGGAGGCAGTGGACCCCATGACTGTTGAGGTGAGGATAGAGGGAATGGGATAAAGAGAGAGATTAGGATAAGGTTGATGGACAGGGAGAAAGAGGCAATGAATAGAAAAGTAAATGAATGAAGTGGAATGGAAGCCATGAGCTATGCCTGCTCTCGTCTTTATGTTCCTAAATTGGGTTTCAGGGAAAAAAAAATCCTGCAGTGCAAAGAAAGTTGAAACTCAAACTTGATCTAAAAGATGAATTTCCCCTGACTAATAATGACTTTGTACCAATTTACATTTCTCTTAGGCTTGTTTGCTGAGGGAAATTGCTGAATGTGTGTTACATATGAGATCTTAAGAGGTGTTATCATATGTCGAGATAAGATCAGGATAAAAGAGGGTTTTTAGGGGGTGAACACAAGGTCTTGTTTTCACAGCATATTGCACATTTCCAAGTCAAAACTGACCCTGACTACCACCTCTGTTAACAGTTATCAATCGTTCTATGGCGTTTTCATTGTACCCGATGGCACGGCAAGCTGCGTTTCACTCCATGCTAAACACACAAGAACATTTTTTAGATCACTTGAGGAGGCAAGAGAAGCAGCTTGACCACAATTTAAAATGACATCAGTTCAGCAGGGGCTTTTGTGCCATATCTTCTGCGCTCTTGAATATACATAAAAAGGCTGTGGGGTTTTAAGGGCCGCACAATAAATTAATGAATAGAGTATTTTCTTTCTCCCCTCCACAGTGGCTCCCTACATCTATGAGGTATTGGGGGCCTGTCTTGTATATCATTACTCCCTCTACGCCATTCTTTTGCAGGTTTAGGGCTCTCACATGTGGAGCATATGTCTATTGAAAGGGTGGCACCATGCAAGGCAGGCACAGATGGAGTCACACTCCCTGTCAATGGACAGACAATGGGAAATGGAAATCAAAGTTAAAGGGGTGCATCCAGACCCTTTTAGCCTGAACAAAAGCTGCTTGTAGGAGGTTGGGTGTGGGGAACGATGGGAGGAGAGGGGAGGGTACGACAGGCTGTAGGAACATGGTTAAAAAAGTCCATCCTCAGCTGGCCTCTCTGTCACTCTTGAGGTGATAGAGACATGC
This sequence comes from Jordanella pulchra, assembly GCA_034780135.1. NCBI lineage: Eukaryota > Metazoa > Chordata > Actinopteri > Cyprinodontiformes > Cyprinodontidae > Jordanella > Jordanella pulchra. The sequence continues at coordinate 7,439 of JAUZNJ010015253.1, forward strand.
TGACACCACGTTAGACACCTCGGCCTTGCTACTGTTGCCCTAGTTGATGCACTGCACTGAGTGATAATTGAATCCATGAATGTTTCCATTGTCCACACTCAAATCACACTTTCACACTTAAAATTGCACCTTACACATTAGAGAAAATGATAAAAAAAAGAAACAACAAAGGGTCTTAGCCAGGGTTTCTAAATTTGACAGTAACTTTGAAGATCACAGCACAAAAAAAACACAGCCTGAACTTCAAAATACAAGCCCACTGGTCTCTTTATGGGGTCCATTCAAAGTAATAAAATGCTCTACAGAACAAGAAACTGAAAAGTTTAATCCATGACTTGACAATTTTGATATAGGTTACAGTACTAATGGAATTGTTATTAGCTTTTAAGTGTTGGCCACTGTTTTATTCTGCACTACCACACATGATATCTGCAGAAAAGTTAAAGTTGATCGTCTCAGTTTTAGGTCTTAAAAGGCCTTGAGATTTTCCTAAGTCAACTTGGCATATGAATATGAGGAAATAATGCCTTTTGCATTGTGAATTATCAATTTGTGATGAAAAAGGAATTGTTTTCTGGTACTTTCAACTCTGAAGATAAGCACTTACCTTTACTTAACCAGCGTCCCTGCCACCCATTTCATAATATCGCCTGAGAGCTGCTGAAGCAATTTTGGTTATAAATTCTTCTTTAAGAAGGCTGAACAAAGTGTAAGATCCCTTACAGATAAAAACACATCTTTACATCTTAGTCATTAACTGTAAAAAAGGAACAGTTGCTGTTCCTGTGCAGATTAGCTATTAAAAGAGTCAGCAGGTCTTTGAGCAGAAATGAATGCTTTCTGCATCACATCACCACTTGCTATTTAGAGATGTGGATGTCTGTTTACTGTACAGGTAACCCATAACTACCACTAAACAATAGGTGCTTCTTGGATGGGGCAGGCAGTCACTCTTCTACGTATGTAAGATGGCGCCGGCCACCAGTATTCCAGGTTGGAAAGGAGCTGCGGCTCTGCGAGCAGAGTTCACAAGGATTACTAAGACGTGTAAATATTTTGAAATATCCTCTTGGGCATAATTTTGATGAATAAATAACTTTTCAACATAGTGAAAAACTCAAAATAAGGAGGATTTCATGTAAAATAGGCCCTTTAAATTTTATATGTACAGATTGTTTATAGTAAATCTTAGATTTCATTAAGTTAAATCTTGAATGATAATTTCTTGATTCATTAGTTTTTCTTTTATTCTTTAGGTAGCTGTGCTGGTAGATTTCTCATATGTGGCATCATTAAACTGTAGCAAAATTGTTAGCATTACTGTACACAACAATAAATAGTCCCATTGAAATACATTTTATTTAAATCAACATTAATTTCAATCAACATTATATTTATTTCAAATGGATTAAAGAATTTAACAAATTCAAAGTGTTTTTTTTGTTTTTATTATTATTATTAATATTATTATTATGTTTTTTTTTATTGCTAAGCCTAATTTTTATATGAATTTGCCATCCGGTTTATCACAAAAGCATATTATTTAACAAGCTCTGGTTACAAAAATTTGGATTGCAGTACTTTGAGGTTTAACGTCCAGAGGAAAAAAAAAATGATAAAAATGTTAACCCCTTAGGCCACTGTGTAAATGTCTGAAGATGGCCAAAGCAAAACAAGCCAAAAAAACACCAAGATAAGAAGACAAGAATATACTTTATCTACTATGATTATTAGGTAAGCCAGAGAAGTTAATGCGTCAATATGCTTTTAGATGAATCGTTTTTAATTCAAAACTTGTCCATGTGTTTTAAATAAGTTCAATGCAGAGGTTGAAATTTTTTTCTTTTTTCTTTGATTTTCTTACTTTATTCCATTAATTCAAATGAAACTTAGACGTACTGTAAATACAGCTGACCTCCCCTACCTCCAGTGCCCCACTGTTTCAGGCAATTGTTATAACTCCACCCCCTCGATCACTTCTAGCAATAATCATTCATTTGAAGCTCCAAATCTAAGGATGTCCTCATCTTCCAGCTTAACTGCAACTCTCCTCCATCCCTTCACAATCTTCCTCCCAGGCCTCAGTATGACTGCTCTCACTCTCCAGCTAACCTACAGTAGATTTACCCGCTCACACTATATCCAACAAAGTCTTCTGCTGGGATCTGTGTGCCTAAGACTTGTATGTCTTCATGTCAGTAGAGCTTTTTAATTGCTGCTTTTACTCACTGTGAGTCTCTCCAGCTTGAAATAATAATTCAGATGACTCTTAAATTGAATCTGCTGAAACCTGCAAAGACGAAAAATTACAGTTTCATAAATTATAAAATAGTTAGTCATACTGTTACTATTGTTTGAGTTCCAAGAGGGGTCAGAGTTTTCTCTGGCTGGACTGTGGAGTAATATACCTCACCTAAATGAAATTCTAAGTTGTCTTCATGTCTTCTTGGACAAAATAGAAGATAGAATTATCTATATACTCTCCTTATTAACTCATTAATTTAATTTGTGAACCCATCAAAATGCTAAATGTTTAATCACTCCTTCATTGAAACATGCATGTTTGTTTATCTTTTAGCATTCATCTGCGACAAGCTTATAGTACATAAAAGCATTAATAGAGGAAGTAAAACAAACTGCAGGAGGAAGTGGTGAACAGACCATCCTGTTGTTGTGCTGGATGTTTGCTTTGAACGCAGCTCCAGTGGAACCAATAAAACAGTAGGTGCTTTTTTTAAGAGTTGTAATTTTACTCTTGTTAACATACATGATACTGTAGAACAGTAGGTCACTTTTTGGCTTTAATGGTACACTTACTGTATCATTCCTACTGAGGTACAGCATTTATGTCCATTATTTTTTCCATGTTTTGTCACATTACAAAAAAAACAAAGTGCATCATTCCCTTGTATTATTTAATAGAGAAACACAAACATTGTGTTTTAAAAAAAGAAAATGTAAGCGTGATTTTCAAATGCTCTTAGAAATATAAACTTAAAACCAACATCAATGGAGTAATTTCTTTACTGAACCACTTTTTGCAGTACTTTCAATCTTAAATCTGTTGAGGTTTACCATCTTTGTTCATCAGTAATGGATATAATGTTTGAAAGAAACAAATAAAAAATAAACCAAACAAAACAACAACAAACCATTTTTTATTTTACCACAGATCCTGGGATCTCGTGGTGGATCTGGACTTATCGTAAAACATGAACATGCCTTAATTTAAATGTTTTGGTTTATCTCTATTTGTATTTTGGTTTTCTATTCTGTGTTCAGTCTCAAGTTTGTTGTCCTTTCACTATGCTTCATGCAATCGTTTTTCATGAAGGTCAACAGGTTCAGTTATGGTTTCATCTGAAGATAGCACATTCTTCCATATACATGTTGTGTCCCCCTACATGACCAACTTCAAATTAATCATCTCATGTCAACAATTTTTTTTTTCTTTATCTGATTTGTAGAGGTAATAACAATAATGGTAACTAAAGTTAAGTGTACTTTTTGACTTTTGATCTAAAGCATTTATGACAATATGAGTCTGAATACTAATGTAATCACATTAAAAAATACAATGGAGAGTGTTTACTATAGAGTGTATAATACTATAGTAAAGTGAGAGAGTGTGAACACAGCAAATAAAAACAAACAAAAAACTTTGCAAGATGCAATATTCATTCCAGGGTATTTTGTTCATTTTTACCTTTTTGAGGAATGAGTGATTTTCATGCAGGAGCAAAATCTTTTTTTATACAGAAATGTGCAAAAAAAAAAAAAACAAAACAACACAATGACTGCATCCATTGTGTTCTTTCCTGTTTTTTAATCTGTTTTGGTAGATGATTGTAATTTGTTTTTCAGATTACTTTTTGAAATTTCATTTCTGAGTGATACGTGTCTGTAAATCTTTCGTATCAAGTTTTGCATTACTTAACTATAACTTGCTGTAGTGTAAGCACAGGGTTTCTACCGGGCGGTGTATATATTGTCTCGAAATGACAATAATCCTTCACTTGATCTTCTTGTGTCATGCGGTGCTGCTGACAGGCTGTGCCGTCTGTGGTAGCAGGCTGTAATGAACCTTGCTCTGACCTTTGACCAGTGAACGCTTACAGCATAAGCAGCTGAGTAGTGAAAAGGTGAACTTCTTGTGCAGCGCAGAGAACACACAAGTACATCTGAACCACCTGCCTAAGTAGATAGAACTGTTTGTTTCTATCACTATCAATAATTTGCAGTCTGGCAGCAAAGATGGATGCAAGAATGTTCCCACGGCATTGAAGTTGTTTAAAACATATGGACAACTTTTAATTACTCATAAATGTCAAACTCTTAGTAGCTGATCAGAATTAACCTTGGAGGCCCTTGTGGTTTCTCTCTGTTCATTCAGGGGAAATGCATGTTTACAGACATACAATTTCCTATTGGGATTAATAAAGTATTTTTGAATTTGAATTGAACTGAATTGGATACAATACACTAGTGTTTGTGCTCTAAACCAACAATATATTACATGATATAAATAAATCATGGCTACAAGTGTTTTATCTGCTGTATGCACCAATATGTGAGGTTTCTGTTTCAGCTCAATATCTTATCTTTTTATGGATTATCTTCATTGGACACAACCCTGGTAAGAGCCCTGTATCTTCTTGTTTGGAAATTCTGGTCAGGAGAATAAAATTACTTGGGTAAAAATACTCAGGTAAAATTCCATAAAACAGCCTTCACTTGGAGGTCTTTAGAAAATCCCTGATAATTGCTGTAAGCCCTTAGTCTGAAACGGTTTCCAAAAGTACATTTATGTGATGGTAAGAAATCAGTTCACGCTTCTCTTTTATCAAACTTTTTCCTGAGTAGTCAGTTTACAAACCAGCAGATTTTGCAACCACCAATGCATCGCTAGACCCAAGCAGGCTTGCATAAAACTTACCATTGACTGGTCAAACCTGGACAGCAATATTACATGTGGATGAACCAGTCTTTAAACTCCAGTTTTGATTTTGAGAAATGTTTGCTATATTTGTGTTAACAAAAACTCTTTAATTCTCCAAAAATCATAAGTTTTTAAAATGTGTTGAAGTAGTATCATGAATTCTTTAATCTTGCTAGCTGACACTCCTACACAATCTCTAATTCAGTGTATTTAGACATTCACGTCTACAGAAAACACCAACAAAATTGTGTTAAACATTTACACTAACTTGTGTTAAACCAGAACAGATCATGCCAAACCCTTGCAATTACCAACTAATTGATGCAGCTTTTAGAGGGTCCAGTCTGCCTTCTCTCACTGGTTTGTTCTATCAATCCAGGCTATTGTCCAAGATGACATGTCCCTTAACAAATTATAGCTAATGAAATAACCATCAGAGTGTCATTACACTGGCGAAGCCACTGTATTGTTGCTCAGTGTGGTACAACACGTACATGTGTGTGTATGGAGGACATAATGGATATCTGAGAGTTTACAAACGTGCTAAGGATTTAGCACCTGAGTCACCCCAAGAGACAAAGCAGCTGGATGTAAGACTAGAAAATAATCGCTTTTCTTCCTAGTTGTTTGACAAATTGATGCTAAGACAGAGGGACTTGGTGTTTTAGTCTTTTCGCTCTGTTGAAATTTTTGTAAATGTTCACATTTTTAAGTATCTGCAATATTTTCGTTATCCTTCAACTCCCTGCATTTATTCCCCATCACCAGACTGTTCATTTGTAGCAGTGTCATTTGGATTCCTCAGTCTCACGTACAGCCGCTGTCCTTCTGACACTCTCCCTGTGAGTCCAGTCATTTTTTCCTCCATTCAGCAGCCAAATCTATCGCTTTCTCTCCCTTTGCCTTCTTCTCCCATCTCCTCCTCCACCACCACCTCCTCTGCCATTCCAGAGCTGACGGCAGATGGTGTTTTAATAAAGTCCAGTAGGAATAGGTCTGTGAGTAAACAATGCAGCACATGCCAACTCAGTAATTGCTGGGCACTATTACAACCCCTGTGTCTGGCAGGGGATGGGAGGATAGGAGGCAGGGAAGGTAAAACAGAGCGGATGCGGCAGAAACGGAGAGAGGACAAACCAGAAATGAGAAGATAAGAGAGCAAGGGAAAACCAGAAAAAGGAAAGGCCGGAGATGTAGGAGAATAGGGTGTATAGAGGGGGTGGGCAGGATACTCGCATGTACACCTAGCAGCTGGAGCCAGAAAAGCGCAGCTGGTGGAGGTGCAGGGAGGCCACAGAGAAGAGGGGGCTGTGTAGAGCTGGGAAGGGCCTCTGAATGCTGTGCTGTGCTGGACTGGTGCAGGCCAGAGGGGGCAGCAGTCGGTCTATAGCCTCAAGGCTATGGGATCCAAGCCCAGTCTCTGAGTCCCAGTCACCACTCTTTGGTCTCCATTGCTGACACATGGCCAATGCAGTCCCCTTTCAGACCCTAAGTCCTCAGCCAGGCATATTCTTGAAGAGCTGGATGTAAACTGGAATAAAGTTGAAGCTATTTTTCTATGCAACTCTTATACATTTGTTCATGTTTTGCCTGAAAAAAACAACAAGACTATTACTCTGCTTTTAGACATTAAAATGTGTTATTATATTTTGAATTATATTTCAAAATGCATCAGTCAGAGATGTTTGGCTGAGTTGAAATATCTGGGCTCCAGAGGATTTTGATTTCTCTTTAGGAACTTGGAACAAAAGAACTCAAAAAAAGTTTTCTACCTTCCTGGTATAAGCAGCCATGCTTAAATTTGTATAAGAAGCCTATTTCATGTCACCAGGTGAGTTTCCAAATCTTACTGTAACAAGTGATTGTAAAACATACAAAAGGACACAGGATTGACATCTAAAACTGTCCTTAGCATTTGCTATAAGTAGTTAGCGTCTTTAGCATATGTTTTTATTCCTCAGAGATACCCGTCTTACACTTTTTACACATCCCCTACTTTCATATTTGAAGTCTTTATTGATTCTAATAGTAAATAAAAAATACTAAATTATGCCTTCTTCTGACTGCTAAATTTTTAAGACTGAAGAATATGTTGTGTTATGTGCTTGAGCTTAAAGGTTTGTTTAATGATTAAAATGGTGTATGTTAACTAGCTTAAAAATCCATTTCCCACTATGTGTTCATCAAGTCTCTGTCCCAGTAGGGCCTGTGGCTTTTGATGGGGTGTCAGTGAGGAGGAATGATGTCTCTACAGTACAAGCCTGTCAGCTTAGAAACTTTACAATGCACACCTGTTTGGCTCAGGTACTAAGAAGATAATATGTTAATTGAAAGACAACAAGGAGGTGCAAGTGAAGCATAACAGCTGCTGGCTATACAAACATGCACTACACCAGAAACAACGTTGAACTATTTACATGAGCATATTAAGGTCTCAGAAATCAGGGAGCAACTTAAGTCAGAGGAGGTTAAAGAAAATAGTAAAGCTTTGATGGGAGCAATGGGATAATATTTCACTTTTACTAGGGTGGAATTTGATAAATGACCTCCACAAGCTATATAATTAAATGAAATTAAAAGAAATTACCTTTATTTTAAGCTGAGGTTAAATGACCAGTGTCCTTAACCTTGAAGCTCGCCATCTGCATTAATATTTAATGTTTCTTAACCTTTTCCTTTAAGGCTGACTAAAGCAGAGTGGGGCTATCACATATTTGCAATCAGGAGCTATTGAGTAAGGTTTTGGGCTAAAAGGATCATTTGCTTAATAACTGTTATCAATTATGCAGGTGTATAATTTCATACAAGAAATTATTGGAGGAGAATTGTGACTTTTTTGTGCTTTTTGAGTGAAGATATTATGTTGATAAGACAAATAATGAAATTAATCATGGAACTATAGAGATTATTATTCTCGAGAACGCAGAATAAGCATGCCTTCCAAAACTATTTCTATTACTTAAACTTTGCACAAGATTTCATTTAGGAGTATCAGAGTCAAGGGAGCTGAATTTAAATGCATAATATACTTTCCTGTTTATATTTACTGTGTATTTATTTTTCACTTCCTATTCAAGCATTGTTTTGGGGTGGCCCATTATATAAAATCTCATAAAATGAGCAGAATGATTGACTCAAATGAGAAGAAATGTAAAACTTCAAGGGTTATGATTACTTTTGCAAGGTGTTCAATGAAGCTATAGATGAGTGTAACAGCGGGGCTTCTGTGTCTTCAGATGGATCATCCCAGGCAAGACCTAGCTATATGAGGCTAATCCATATGGAAGCTAACACAAACACGGTGCCCGAGGACATCACCCAAATACTACATCAAACGGCCTCCTGACAGGTTTGCTGATAATCACAAACAAGGCTTCGTGTCGAAACACAACTTCGCTCCCTATGACATTTTGAACTTCTGTCCAACCAAGTCTTCTCACATACTTTCAGGCCTTGAGATTTTGCCGTCTCTCCCCCAAGGCGGTAAGGCTGAGAGACAGAAAGAGTGAAAGACAGAGAAGTTGGCAGATCAGAGAGAGTGAAATATGAGCTACTTTCTCCTGCAACAAGATTAGTAAGATAACTCTTCTCTACGAGGTAAGTCCCTATATGCCTGCCATATTTATTTGAGCACACATACATACATAACTGTGCCGCAGTCTGACCTTATTCTCCCAATTTCTCTTAGGTCTTAGACATCTTCCTTACATCCAGTTTGCCAGCAGGATGGCATTCACACCATTAATCTTGACTGAAGATTTGAGAGATCTGGGGATTCACAGAAGTTGGAAGAGGTGGGAAACTGGGTCAGAGGACATAGACCGAGACGAAGGCAGCTGGCCCTTCACCACCTTAGTCCTCCTCCAGAATTCTCCTTATTGCCTTTGCTCCCTCTACAAAGTTAGGAGGTGACAGTTGGTGAGAGACCTTTGAGCAGTGTGGCTTTGGCTCCTACCAATCAAGCGTGTCCAAAGACAAGAATGTATTAAGAATAAACACCTCCTTCTTTATCTGATTCCAATGAAGTTCAGAGAGAAATTCCATTTGACTTTAAGGAATGCTTACTTACTGATCCTTAAGGTGAAATAATTCTTTCCTATTAGATCTGAATCTTGCAACATAAACCCAAAGAAACTACATGGGAATCAAAGTAATTTGATGTTTTAAATTTTGTTATGACTGAAAAACAACACTCAGAGTAATGTCTAAGAAGTACCTGTCTTTTTGGTTGTATAATTCAAAATTTCCTTAAAACGGTTGTGGATTGTAACCGTAAACATTTTGTATACTGCAATACTTAGAGCCATAAAAGACAGCTTAAAACATACCTTAAAACATATTTTAGGACCACCCCCTTAAAAAAAGATGTTTCATCTTAAGGGGCTTATCTTTTGAAATAAATGAATTAAAAAGATACAGCTGCTTTTGTTGGTTTTGATCCAACAGATATATGAATAACTAAATAAAAACAAAAGATAAGCAAATGGTTTGATATCAATAAATGGTAAACACAAAACACACACAAACATTAATTAATAATGTGATATTGTGCAAATTGACTTTGATCTTGAAGACTCAACATTCATCATTTCTCTTTTTTTGAGACACTAGCGGCCTTTTTTTATTAATTTTTAGGAGTTAGGAGACAGCAAATGGGACTGAAAGAGAGGGGGGAAAACATGCAGCAAAGGTGAAGGGCCTCGGAATCAAGCTTGTCACTGTCAGATCGAGGACTGAGGCCTTCATTAACGGGTCGCACACTCAAAGCATGGACCATGCCCCAATTCAACATTTGTCAACCATGTTTTGAAGTGCACAAGTAATTACTTTTTGTTGTATGAATGCTGGTTTTCCACTTCCCCACCATGGGTCCAAAAACCAAGAGAGGTCTGTCAATTAAATCCAGATGAACACAAACATTTGTCTTTTGGACTTTATAAACAATCACAGAAAAGAGTAATTTATTGTGGATTAGTGTCAGCAGGAGGCATGTCGCCATGTTTTCGCTGTAAAGTAAATATAAATATTGCAAGGAAGGAAGACTGTTTGTTTCATTGCTGTTATGTCCATAACCCTAACCCATAAATAGATAGATAGAGAGAGAGACAGAGAGAGAGAGAGAGAGAGAGAGAGAGAGAGAGAGAGAGAGAGAGAGAGAGAGAGAGAGAGAGA
>JAUZNJ010015264.1:0-17548 GCA_034780135.1 Jordanella pulchra
AAAAAAAAAAATGTGTTTACCACTATTTTCTATTTCTTGTTTCCTGTGCAAAGGTTCATCTGGCCGACCCATTAACACAGAGGACCTAAATAAACTCAAATACCTGGGATGTGTCATCAAAGAAGCTCTGCGGCTGTTTCCCTCTGTGCCTTTCTTCGCTCGAAGTCTCTGTGATGACTGCAACCTTAGTGAGTTACATATCACAACAACCTTTGAATTAAAGTATTCTTAATTACAACTTTCTTTACTGGTACTGGGTCACTTTATCATTTACCGATGCAATAAAGAAATATAAATAATAACAAAAATAAAACTAAATTCTAACCTTTAGTTCTATTCAAGTGAACAATGATTCTTGTTTTGATCCCTGTTTGCACCATTTAAGTTATGAAAATATGAAAATGTATAAGCTCTTAATAGATATTAATTATTTTCAGGTTGCCACATTTTACAAGAAAGGTGTCTTTAAATTAAAAATCGCTTTGATTTTGAGTTACAAAAAAAGAATCATCAAAAAACCCAGCTAGATATTTCAATTTGAAATTTTGAGCAGATTCCTTCTTTTCATACTGGAAAGAGTAAAGAACAAAATGGCAGATGATGCTAAAATGTAAAATGATGAAGGGTTGAAATGGCTCGCATCCGTCTATTGATCTCTCGCTGCATTCTCCCCATGCTTGCGTACAGAACCCCAAGATACTTGAGCTCCTGTACTTGAAGCAGCAAAACCACATCATAAGCAAAAAGTAAGGAGGATATCCGTAGGTCCCCAATCCAGACCCCCCACTGGCCCTTGGCTGCACCTAGAAATCTGACTTAATACTGGCAATGCTGACAAAACTCCAGCTCCACTTTTACAAAGACTGGATGGCCCCAAACTTTATTCTATTTTTTTCCTTTATTATTCACTGTAAATACACTTTTGATTAAAAAAAATAAACCTGATACCGGTTAAAGCATTACTAATCAGTTTTAAAGCATCAGCAAGGGAGTTTTACATTATCTAGTATTTTATTTTTATTATTGTAAATACATTTTACATTTAAGCTATGAAAAGCTTCCTTTTAGAAGACCTGGTAACAGACTCTATGATTTCAGAATTTAAAGAGCTCTAAAAAAACAGTCACTGAATCTGGACCTAGAATCTGGATTTATGAACTTTCAACATGAGACTTCCCCTTTTGTATGCAGCTTGTTCAGCCACATATTCCATGAGGCTCAATGAAACTAACAGGCAATGCACAGGCCAAAGAAGCAGAAAAGCAAATGAAGCCTACAGATTTCAGGCTTTGTTGAGGCCATTTTCCTGAATAAAACAGGCTGTCACTCATAAAATTATATTAAAAGCTGCTTCCGCTTCAGTTTGCTACAGTATATTTACTCTGCTGGAAAATCTATCAACCTCATCACCCTTTTGATACAAATCTATGAAGTAATTTAGCTAAATTTTTAATGCAGCATAAAAGCCTTAAAGAAGAGTTAGGAAAAAGACAGAAAATTAGAAAAAATATTTATGTAGAACAGTTTTTTTTTAATTCTCTTAATTAGCAAAAAGAGCAAGGTCTGAAAGAAAGATATAGCCAAATGCAATGGTATGTCACAATTTGACTTTCTCTGCTTCATTTTCTGCTGCAGAGGGTATCCTGTTATTGAAGGTTGACTCAGATGTTTATTATACTGTGAGAGTGAATGCACTAGGCATACAGACAGTCTGTAAAAGAGTGTGGGAGTGTGTTTATTGCATTACAGTGATTTAACTGATAAATTTATCCAATTGCAAATGGGCATTGAAGCAATTGTATTATCTTTAGGGAGTAGTCTTCGTGACTGAGCTCTGCAGAGATAAGCTCTGGTCAAGGTAGAAAAAAAATGCAAGTACTCTCAGTGTTAAAGCCTGCAAGTTGCTTAAAGTAAGTCTGCCAGCTGGAACCAGGAATTCTTTCCATTTTTATGTGCAGAATTATTTGGAAGGTTATATTTGAGAGGATTCATTTTATTATTGAACAACTCTGTTCTCAATCAACCCAAAATACTTTTATAGCTTGTTATTTTTTGTAGCTGGATTGGGTGTTTTTTTAGATTTGTCTATCTTAGGAGGATATATGTTTGTGCAGGTAACTATTACTGTGCAGAATTATTAGGCAACTTAATAAATTAATTATCATTAGGAAATTAAGTAAAAACCAAAGGTATACCCATCTCACTTTTTTATTTTCACCAGGTAAACCAATATAATATATATTTCCAACACAAAATTTAGAAATAAAAAATTATGACATTCAAAAACAAAACAAAAAATAAATCGGTGACCAATATAACCACCTTTCTTTACAATGACGCTCCAAAGCCTTTCATCTACATATTCAGTCAGTTGCTTGATCTTTTTATGATCAACATTGATTCAGCAGCACCACAGCCTCCCAGACGATGTTCAGACAAGTGGACTGTTTTCCTTCCCTGTAGATCTCACATTTTATGAGGGACCACAGGTTCTCCATGGTTTCAGATCAGGTGAACAAAGATGTCATGTCATGTCATTATTTTTTTTTTTTTCTTTTAGACCTTTACTGGCCAGCCACACTGTGGAGAATTTGGATTTTTGTGATAGAACATTCTCCTGTATGAATATCATGTTTCTTTAAATGATACTGACTTCTTCCTGTACCATTGCCTAAGGACGATGTCTTCTAGAAACTGGCAGTGGGTCTGTGAGTTGAGCTTCACTCCATTCTAAACACGAAAAGGTCCCACAAGTTCATCTTTGATGATACCAGCTCATACCTGTACCCCTCCTCCAGCTTGCTAAAGCATTCTGCCACTATGGCTCCGTGGTAACTTGGAAAAAGTTTGTCACAAAAGATTATCAAAGACTCCTTTTTATACATACACACTGAACCACACTCTTCTCTGCTAACTTTCCCTTTACCTCACTCAAGTTTGTATTGTTGTTGAGAGCACCGGTCTAACTTTTTGAATGACTGGTGGGAACATGTCCTCAACAACTTCAGCCCCATAAATTATTTGCACACTAGTTTTTCTTTTCTGCTTATTTACTTTAGATAACAGTAACTCGGTATGGGTTAGGGTTAGGGTTACCGTAACATCTGTAAACCCTACCACTCAACTGAATATGATTGAAACAGGTCCCAGGTAAAAAAAAAGAAAAACTAAACAGGAGTGCAACCTCTCAGTCAGTAAGCGTTTTCATAATGATTCTATATTTTGTGAAATAAGTATTGGGCCTGTCACTGGTCTACCTGTAGTTCGAATGGGCCACCAAGCACTTTTGCCGTGCTACAGGAAGTCCTACCAACCTAACTTGGTGTTCTGCTGGCAAAACTCTCCTATTTAATGGCTCCAGAATCCATCTGTTGCATATAATATGATTGGCAGTTGATATTCACCGAGTATGTACTAACTACGTGGTTCAAAAGGGGACAACAAACAGTCACACTCAGTGAAATTTAACCTGCAGCAAATTTGTGTTTTATTTTGAGTGAAAAGTAGGAAGACGACTTGTTTAAAAAATAAACGAAAAACTGAAAAATAAATAAATAAACAAAAATCGATGCCATTGAAAAAGCTGTTAAACAGACAGAGCTTTTTTAGCAATGAACAAAAACAAAGTGTAAGTTTGTACTAAGCAAGTTAGCATAAGAATTCAATAAGTTTGACAAAAAATAGTCTCCTAATGTTGTGTTCTTCTTTACAAGTTAAAAAAAAGCATTTCTACTCGGCTCCTCAGAGCACCAGAACACAAGGTGCAGGTAAAAATGAAATCATATGTCATTTTGTCATGAACAGAAATATATCAGACTGCAAAGGTTCTAGATATCCCAAATGAAAATATTTCTGAGATTTTAAAGTTATGTAGATGTGACTTAAATTAGTTTCTTTGGCATCATTATATTAGTAGACGTCTTCATGTTATTTTTTTCAGCAAAGCACAGAAGCAGAAGCAGGGATAGCTGCAGATGTAAAGATGAAACAGATTAGCTGGGATATGTAACATGCAATAAGATTTGTCTCAGAAATATTTGACAAGAAAATGTTATTCCATATTTAAAATGCCTCATATCTTTTTGTAATTCAGCAAGATTCAGAAATAGTTGTACCAATTAACTCAGAGACAGCAGCAGAGTGAGACTCACAGGCATCGGTACTGGCTGCTATTAGTCATTTTTTAAAATATATTCTTTTGAAAAGTTTATGCTATATTGTGCTTATATTACTGTATGATGCATAACTGGCTTTGAAAAAAATAATTATTCGTTTATAATAACTTTTTTAAGGCAATAAACACAGTGTTTAGTGTCCAGTTCCACTGTGATCACTTTATTTTATTATTTTGAATCACTGGAAAACCAGAAAGAGTCAGTAAAAAAGGAGGGAAATGGCCTTTTAGTTGGGCAAAAATAATAAGCAAGAAATAAGTGCTAAAATAGCATTGTTAACAGAATCGATTATCCAGCAGAGAAATTCTCACAGCGCTTAATAATAATTTTCTTTTGCCTTTTGCTATGTAATCATTTCCAAAGGCTGCCAAAAAATGGTTTCGAAGCAGTGAGATCTTATTTATTCTTTTGTAACTAAGTGTTGTTGAACAGCCTAAAGAGTCTTTATTGGCCAGCTAAATTGGACAACCTATAAAGTATTTTCTGTCATCAAAATAAGAGCTGCAACCATAGATATAAGTTCTCAATCTAAATACAATAATACCAATAATACAATATTTATTCTAGGCCCCTTCAACTTGTACCCTCTTTACTAGACAAATCCAGAAGTTGACAGGGGCTGCAGTGCATGACAAACTTTACTTCAGCAGGAAATATTTTGGTGTATTAACATTGTAATATCTTCTTACATATTTAGTGATCAAAAAATGTAATTGTTCTTTGCTTTTTTAGATGGTTTCAATGTCCCCAAAGGAGCAAATGCAATCATCATTACATACACTCTTCACCGTGACCCACGATACTTTCCAGAACCAGAGGAATTTCGTCCGGAGCGTTTTTTGCCTGAGAATTCAGTTGGAAGGCCCCCATACGCATATGTCCCTTTCTCTGCTGGACTCCGCAACTGCATAGGTGGGAAAAAGACGTTCTTGGTTTCAATTAATCCACATACATGTTTTAGTAGATGATATGTTTTTTTTATCTTTTACTCTGATTTTCAGGTCAGCGTTTTGCATTAATGGAAGAAAAAGTGGTTTTGGCGTCCATTCTGCGTAACTTCAATGTCGAGGCTTGTCAGAAACGTGAGGAAATTCGTCCAGTGGGGGAGCTCATCCTGCGACCAGAGCAAGGCATTTGGATCAAATTGGAAAAGAGGGAACCACTTGCTTCATAAAATCAGCATTGGCTCAATAATTAGATTCATTAATGTTTTCAGGTATTCATCCATACATTCATTCATGAATTCATATTTGTTTTGTGACTGAATAATTAAAATAGTTAAAAATGTATTAAAAAATCCCTAATAGTGGAATACAAACAGTATTCTGTGGTAATTAACTGCTTCTCAGCCTCTTCAATAGTATGATATTCTAAATAAAAAAGCTTTGAGTGCTTAAAATATATTTCTTTTGTATTTTCATGCCTTTTGGGGTTATTACTCTTAATACAATATGTCAGACTTCTTGTTATATGGAGCTTAAGCAAAAGTTCAAACTGAGTAAACTGGACTGCTTACCTGATACATCAGGAGTTCATCCATTTGTGGAGGAACTAATCAGCGTTCTACTGCACGTCTTGTAATCAATCAGCATCAAGAGTCCAGCATAAAAAGACTTTCATATCCACAACTGCTACCCAGCAGCTTCATGTGTGGCATCGTATGTTGGATTTCGACTCTGATGACCCTCCTCCATCGCCTTCTCCACTATCTGGCAAACCTCTAGCTCCCTCCCTTACTACTGCCCTCCCTGTTGGACAATTCCTGAAACTCATACTGCATGCAAGGCATCCCCAGCCAGTCTGGCAGAAGATCGCCATGTTGAGCCTGGTTCTGCCAGAGATTTCTTCCCACAAGGAATTTTTTTTCTTTCAACAGTCACTCATGCTTGCTCATCATGGAGGTTCATAGGAACCTGTGCCTTATTCCAATCAGCATTCATCTTCATCCCCTCTCTGTTCCATCATCAGTTTTTTATAGGTTTTAATGCTATTCTATTCAACAGCTCATGCATATATTCAAAGTAAATTTCACTGTTAATGTACTTTGCCGAAGCCTGAGTGCCAAAGGCTTAAACCTTGTTCCAATAAACTCTTCTAACTGCCTTCCATCTCAGTGAGTTTTTCAGATTGAATTGATGTTGAACAAGTCTTTCTTGTCATTTTTTAAAATTTGTTGCATTACCAACACAGAGATGTCTTTAACCAATGCATGCCAAAGCAATGCCTGTTGCAGAAGATTCCTGCAGCATTGTGAATGGATATAGACAAAAGCGGCAAGGGGGGTGTTAAAACCCCCACTGAAAAACAGCTGTGTCTCCCCACTTATGCCCCTCTCACCACTCCAGTAGTATTGGTGATTATTGATTCATGTTTTATGGTTAATTGTTTATCTGAACCACTGTCAGCTTCCTGCCTGATCCTGTCCTTCCAGCTAGCCCTGAGTCAGCCCTACAAGCCATGCATTTCTCAAGCTGCTGGAGAAGCACTATCTACAAGAGACAGGGAACTGTGAACAAAATGAACCAGTTTATTTATCTGCTCCATAATCACCTAAAATTTAGTTAAAAAAACAACAAACCTAAAAACAACTTTGTGAACACTGGAAATATGCAAATACATGCAGAGGCAGACTGGCAGCCCAATACAATCCGGCCTCATTTTTTACGATGAACTGGACTACAACAAGGTACTCATGTAGCTTTAGAGATTCTGCAAAGCCAGACAGAGAGGGTATTCTGGTTAAATTGTGCATGCACAAGAGCTAGTGGAAAAAGAATAACTCAGGCTAAAGTTAGCAGTAAAATCTGAACGCTACAAAAGAGGTGCCTGAATTTAAGTAACAGCTAATTACTTACACAAGTATGCTCTGGAGCAGGCATGACATTACTGATGACGGTTAACACGCAGACAAAGAATGACTGGCCTTAACTCCTCTTATACTGCTTGAGGTAAATAATTGAAATATGGGATGTGAAGGCAACAGGTCTTTAGTCACTGAAGACTGTTGGCTGAGTTTTTTTTTGTTCTGAAATAAGGCTAGGTTTTGTTCTTTGTATGTAGTGAGTTAAGAAGCCAGGTGCTATAACTTTTTTTTAAGGTGAAACACCTTTTGAACTTAGCAAGTAAACAACAAGACTATTCTGTGGTGGTAAATGAAACAATGATAACAATAAGCAGTATAAAAGGATTCAGCTAGTCGAAAATAGGGTCAATTTCAAGTGAGAGACCCATGTGCCCTTTGGAGCTCTCAAATTAAAAAGAATGAAACACTTTCGAAAAGAAATATGGCGATTGATTTTCCCATTTACTTAAAAATTGAGCTTGGTATATTGAAAGACATGTGACCTTATGCTTGGAGGACACAGCAAGGTCTTCTAATTTAATAGTTAAGAGGGACATATTCATAAAATGAGGATCATTTAACTTTTCTCAAACCTTTTTAACATAAAACTTCACTGCAGATGAAGCTGATGACCAGAGAGTGGCAGCAGTGTATCATTTCTTGAATATAATCAGAGCAGAGAGACAAGCTGGTTAGTTGTTGTCATTATGTTGTCCAGTTGGTCAAAGTGGCGGAGGAGAAAACAACAAAAACGGAATAATGTCTCTTTTGTTTTTGGTCAACTTTTTAAAATAATGAAAATGTTTTGGGGGTGTGAGTTTAAAACAAGTGGAAGACAAAATGCAAAAGAAAAAAATACTACATATAGAGTAGAGGTTTAACTAAAAGAAGCCAGAGTCAAGAACTTTTTTCATCTTTTAGGAGTAATGTACATTCATATTTTAAGACCAGTCTGTGCAACAGTTCAAGAAAATCCCAGGTCCGCACCTTTCCTTTTAACATTTTCATGTCATCTTTAGAAATTGTCATCTTGTCATCACAATGTCATCTTGCAGTAAAAGACTATATGGTGGGCAAGGCTTTAGTCCCAAGATTAGTGTCTAAATAAAACAGAAACTTAACTGAACAAAAACATTACTAAACTGATAAAGAACCCAGAGCAAAAACTATTAGAAAAAGTCAAATTAGATGAAGAAAGAAAAATGAAATAGCAGAGACTTGATGTTTGCATTCAAGGTAATGCTGTGCATGTAGATACCACATATCACAGAGAGCAAGAAACTTGCAGTTTAAACCTATTGTTTCTGTACTGAATGTTGATTCCCCCCACGTTACGAATAAGCTTTATATTTCATAAAGACACTTGTTAAACCCTAAAATACCAAGAGTGTTAAATATTTTAGGAGTGCTCCTCTATTTATTAAATAATCTTTTCCTACACATACTATAATGCAGTGAGATATAGATGAAAGTTTAAATTATAGGGCAGCAAGGCAAGGCAAGTTTATTTATATAGCACATTTCAATGAAAAGACAGGTTAAAGTGCTGACAATGACCTAAAACAAAACAAATAAAAAAATAGGATATATAAATAATAGGATTATCATATTAAAAGAAAAAACAAAATGATTAATAAAAACAGGAAAGATGGACTGAAAACTTAACGGCCACTCTAAAAATGATTAAACTGTAGTAATTCTGTACTTTTATAGATTTCTGGGAGTTTATTTCAGATTAGTGGAGGATAAGTACTTGTTGGGCAACTTTGATATATTTATTGTCTATTCTGGTAAATATGTTATTTAATCGGATATTTATTGTCATTTATTGTTCAGGAACACACACCCTACTGGCTGTTTGTTAGAACGACAAATGAAAGAGGGAATCGAGCTCAAATCATGGTTAAACAGATCAATCTTCACATATAGGGAATAAGTTCACCACAACTTCCATTCAAAATATAAGAGTTTTTTTTAACAAAAATCATCCAGCTCCAGGTCAAACATATTTCAGTTAAAAACTCTTGATTATAATAGTGAAACCCAACTAAATTAAGCTACTATGTAAAAAGAGGAAGGACAAAACATGGTTGAAAACCATAATCAATGAGATGATGGATCATATCAAAGTTTAGCTTGGATTTAAAGTTTATTTTGAAGAATTTACGATGTGTTTAAATTAGCTTTTGGCTAAGTCAAAGCAATTGGAATGTTTTCAAACCAATTCCCAAAACAAATCCAAGAGGTGAATTAATTGCCCAAATAATGTTTAACTAAATTATTTTTTTAATCAGAAATCAATAACCTTTACTTAATTGATTCTTAGTGTTCTCTGAGTGAACTAGCAGCGAGCAGATATGAGAATCTCATTAAATGAGACATTAGAAACAACAAACTGACCTCCGCAGAAGCTGAACAACTAAGGCTAAAGGTTACTGCAGCTGTCTCCAGTGCAAAGGCTCCCCCTTCATTGCTACCACAGACAAAGGAAGATGCACAGTTGTACTTAAGAAAAAACGCCAAAGTTGAAGCCCTCCTCAGTGACACAGCCACCTACGAATTACTGAAGAAAGATCGCACCAGCAGCTACAAGAAGAAGGTCATCAGCTGCCTTCAGCAGGTAGAAAAGGACAAAGCCAACGACAGACAACAATACTTTCGGCTGTACCCAGGGGAAGCCGTTCTCTGGATCCACAGGCTCCCACAAATACACAAGGAAGGAGCTCCACTTAGGCCCATCAGCAGCAGCATCAACTCTGTCACTCACAACATTGCTAAACATCTTACTTCCATCCTCGCGGCTTTGTTCGACACCACATCACATCTCTAACTCACAGGACTTCTCCAACAGAATAAAGGACCTGACACTGGACACAGATGAAACCATGGTCTCCTATGACATCACATCTCTTTTTACTTGCATACCCACCACAGAGGCTGTCGCCACAGTAAGGACGCGCTTACTTCAAGAACACACTCTGCCAGACAGGACTAACCTGACAACTGACCATATCCTTTCCATTTTGGACCTGTGTCCTTCCACCACATACTTCTTATTTAACAAAGCTTTCTACAGGCAGAAGCATGGGTGTGCGATGGGCTCTCCTGTGTCTCCAATAGTGGCAAACCTATACATGGAAGAAGGGGAAAGCAGAGCTCTATACTCATACATGGACACCAAACCTGGTTCATGTAGCTGATGACACATGGGTCAAAATAAAGACCAAGGATAACAAGAACTTCACAGACCACATCAACACATTGGACATAAACATGAAGTTAACACGGGAAGATGTAAAAGATGACAGCCGCGCCTTCCTGGACTGAGAGATTCACATCATAGAAGACAGACCACTCAACATAGAAGTCTACAGGAAACCCACACACACTGACCAGTACCTCCGTTTCAACTTGCCACCCACTGGAACACAAACTAGGTGTCATCAGAACCCTCCAGACACGAGCAGAAACCATTCCCCTCACCAACAGAGGGAGGACGAAAGAACATGGACATATCAGGACAGCCTCGAAGAACTGTGGCTACCCCAGATGGGCTTTCCTAAAAAACAACTAGAAGATGCCTGCTGAGAGGGAACAAACCAGAAGAAGAAACATCGTCATACCATATGTTGCTGGAGTCTCCGAAAACGTAAGAAGGCTCTTTAACCAGCACCGTATCCCCGTGCACTTCAAACTCGCTAACACTCTGAGACAAAAACTGTTTCCCACCAAAGATAAGAACCCCAGGAACAAGACTGACAATGTGGTTTATGCTGTTCAATATAGTGAAGAGTGCACAGACCTGTACATTGGAGATACCAAGCAACTTCTGCACAGGCGCATGGCTCAAAACAGGAAGTCTAACTCCACAGGACAGTGCTTGACTGTCCACCTACACCCGAAGACCAAAGGACACTCAATTGAGGACAACAATGTCCATATTGTCGTTAAGGAAGACAGGACAGGGTCAAAGAAGCCATCTTTGTTAACCTGGAAAACCCATCCCTCGACACAGGAGGTGCCCTCAGACATAACTTGTCTCCTATACACAAAGCACTTTTAGGAACTATACCCAAAAAGATTTACCACACACCTACTTTCACCTGATTCAACCTTGAAAGAGGCATGTGACCGTAACCACTCTAATGACATAGTTAACAACCTTTTGTTTCCTTTCTGCCCCTTTCCTTTCTGTTCCTTCCTCTGTTTTTTCCTGCATCAGTTAGAACTGAAGACGCCTCTTGGATGTTTTTCTTCTAGAAAACTTCAGGTCTGGTTGCCTAAACTGAACATTCCAAGCTTGAAGAGAATAAGTCAAAATCAATTGAATACAGGTTGCTTTGCCACTTGGATCTGATAAAAACATTTACAACTGTCTCCCTGAACATAGATATTTTTCATTTTGAGAAAATCCAACTGAATAGATGTGCAAACAAAAATAAAATGCTTTTAAAATGGCAGAATATCAATAATGAATAAATATAAAGGGGTAAAACTCAACAGGCTTTAAAAATCCAGGAGGATGGATTTCTCTATTTACAAGGAAAAACAATTTTCTGATTGGTATTACTCCACTAAAACATTTTCCTACTGAACTGTGGTGAGACAGTTTATAAATACCTACATTGACAAAAAATTTCAAAACCTGGTTGCTCACTTCCAGCCACCAAGAATGGCAGCGGGAAATCCCAGACAACCTAGCCAACTTCAGAGAGTTGTAACTGGAGAGTTTCAGCACTGTCGCATGCTGGTATTGAAGGTGAGGGTGTTTGTTCAGCCGTTCCAAACAACAGCAAATTATTTTAACAAGATCATAATCTTTGTGAACAAACAACATAGCTGACTTCTGAAATGGACTTTCTCGCCCAAGAATGTATTAAAAGTATCAAACTGATAGCCAAGCTACTTTATAGACTGCAACAAAAGAACAACAGAAATGTTGAGCATCCAGAAAAGCATCTTGACCGGCGTTTGACACAGTGCCCAAGTTTTGTTTTTTAAGCGTTGTGGAGGCCCAGAATACATCTGGTCTGAAAGCACCATTAGACTACACATAGACTAAACTTACTTTTAAGTCGGATACAGAGTCAGTCATAAGCAGTACGTTAGCTGTGACTGTTGCTCCTGCTAACAGCATATAGTGATAGAGAGCATGGACAGCAGCCACGTGACATGACAAAATTTCCTTACTACCAGATTCATCTATCAGTTTCTGCAAGGTGTAATGTACATAAACACTAGCCTACATGGCTCCCTCAGTTTTTTGAACCAGCTACCATATGGCTTGCTGTCACATCCGAATTCTTCCACCCATACTCAGTCCTTTCCATCTTAGGATGGTTTCTCCAAGCTTCACAAGCTTTGTGTCCATATAGTTTTGATACTGTGGCAAATGTTTACAAGTCGCTAATCACTGCTATCTCGACTACAGCATGATCATTTTAATCAACAACTCTGGGCCCCCTGCTCAACCTGTGATTGGGTCGTAATATGTGCTGATGAGCGCCAAAGATGTGGCATCATACCAGTTAGTGTTATTTCTGGTGTTGCTGTGACACTTAACGTTGACAATTGAGGGCATATTTCCTTGTTTCCAAAGAGAAAAAAGAAAAAGTAAATCCCCATCCCGCAAAATTGCAGCGTGCTGGAAATCTGGCTCAGCAGCAGAAAACTTTAAGTCCTGCTGCAACTAAACATATAAAAAAATTTAACAGGTAAATAATATTATAAAAGCTTTAATAAAATAAGGAGGCATAAAAGTAAAGAAAGATTTAAAGAACATTCAAAGTTACAAAAACCAATAGTCCCTAAAAGAGAACAGAAAAAAACCTTTGATTTCTGAACAATTAAACAAGACGTCTAAAAACTATGCAACAGTAAAAAAAAGAGCCAAAAAAAAGATAATGTTTTTTTAAGTAAATGTGACAGTGTGGGGTCCTCTCACTATGCCTCTGACTGATCACAGGCCTTGGCTACTTGGTGATATCCCTTTGGCTGACTGGTCGACGCGTGTGACTTTCACGTGGGAGTCTGGGGATTGAACCCCCCCTGGACCCTCTGTAGTCTGCTCCTTGCCACATAAACAAAAACAACTGATAAAAAATAACAAATTTTAAAAAATTCTGCTAAAAGTGACATAAACATTGATCATTTTGAGATTTTTTTTCACTTAAAATAAACAGCAAAAATGAAGAAACAAACAAAAAAGCTGGAGCTGCATTGTTGCACAGTTGTTAGCACTGTTGGCAAGGGCCTTGGTCCAGGCTAAGTTATTTCTGTATTAAGTTCTCCCTGATTGTGTTCAATGACATCCTTTTAAATGTGGATGTCATGATCCGGGGTCCTATGTTATTCTGCTGTGGGTTTTTTGTTCTCCTGTGCGCCTATCCTTCTTCCACCACCAGATGGCGCCAGGTTCTGGTTGGAGTGCGGTGTGGCTCCCAGCGGCACAGGTGTCATCAATCTAGCCTCATCAACTCTCTGCACTTAAGGAGCTGCTGCCAAGTCATCTGTGCTGAGCGTTTGCCAGCTTTTGGTACCACAGAGCCTCCTGAGTCAGATCTCTGTGTTTTCTCCTCGTTGCCCTGAATCTCCAAGAAACTTGTTTCTCTGTTTTTTTCCCCGTTGCCTTCAGGTGATCCCCAGGAAGTCAGGATTCACCGTATTACTCCTGGCTACCTTCCTGAGCTAAACCTTTCCTCGTGACGCCGTGGTTTTTACCCACTGGATGCCCGAACTTTCAGACCCAATCATCCGTTGTTCTCCTAGATCTTCTTCGCCCACGACTGGCAGCCAAACCACTCCTCTAGTCTCTGACCAACCTGAGCCGACCTGTCCGTTTCCCACCGCACTCCTCCGTCGCTCCTGGACCCACAAAGTAAACAAGGACCCCAGACACTCAAAACCCCCCTTCAAAACCTGGAATTGATCTCCAAACAGTAAGACACAATCTTACTTGTTTCTGCTACTCAGTTTTCCAACTCGCCTTGAACTCACCAATCTGCTTTCTCTCCCAGTGACTGCCTCAGCCGGTGATTCCCCCCTGGACCTGGTTCTCGCCTCGCTCCTGTGTACTTCTCTTAAAATAAACATCTTAAATCTGATTTTACTCTTCTGTCTTGGTGTTCTGCATGTGGGCTCGGTGCTTAAAAAAACCCAACATGACAGTGGACTGGTGGCTTTTTTGGACCTTAATGCAGCATTTGATAATTTCGATCACTCCATTTTCTTAGATTGTCTGGAAAACTGGGTAGTTTAAATTCTACTTGAAGGACAGGGATGTCTTTGTGCCAGTAGGTAACTTTACATCAGAGATCACAAAAATCCCATGTGACGTTCCCCAGAGGTCCATTTTGGGGCGCCTCCAATGCAATGTCTACATGTTACACCTAACTCTTAAAAAGGATCAAAATAGGGCACAAAAAATGTAAAAGGGCTAAAAATCTTGAATTTCACTTGTTTAGAGTTGCCTCGGCGGTGCTCTATAAACAACATTAGGTAAATTTACATTCAGTTTACATTTTGTTATCAGCCATTTTATCCTTCATTTTTATAGCCATCTTTTAATTTTGATTATTAATTTTCTTTTAGAACATCCAACTACCTTTATTCACATGTAGCGTACTTTTCCTATTATGTTTATTTTCCTTTTTTCATGCACAGCACTTTAAATTGTCTTTCTTCTGAAATGTGCTATATAAATAAAATGCCTTGCTCTGCCTCAAACCCCGTTTCTTTACTCCTTAAGATCAATAAAGTACAGTACAAACTCAAGCTGTAGCTGCCTCAGGATACAAGAAGAAGGTGTACAGAAGCAAAGATGTTGCAGTATTTATATCTACATCTTGTAGACTTGGCTGGCCTGAAGAACATAGAGACTGCTGTTGAGGAGGATAGGACCTGACAGTATCCCTAGATGGAGGGAGATTTCTGTTGGAACTCCATGACACACTGCCATATCTATTGGTTGCTTTTAGTCCCTCTCCCACATATGTGCAGGCACAAACACACACAACTCATAAACTGCTGCACTCAGACATAAACCACCCACTTTTTCTGACCCCTCTCTCTTCAACATCATCCTCAATCATGTTTTCCCATTAAATTAATGCCCCTACAGACACCCAATTCATGTCTGTGTTGTCCAGTGAGGATTAAGGAAGTGAAATAAGGAAGAAGAGAGTAAAAAGATGAAAGGATGAACAGAGGTTGGCTTGGAATAAATAGATGACGGAAAACCTAATATAAAGCTCTGAAGAGAGGCTTAAATGTGATTGAAGAACAACTTAAAGCATGGAAACTGATGAGAAGTAACTCTTTCCCTTGTTCTTCACTTTTTCCATAGCAACCTGTTAGATTATGAGCATCCAGCGCTGAGGTCGACTGGAGAGCTGCCAACTTTGAGGTCAACTGCATTCTTCACTTTTCTAGAAGTAAGCACAGTTACTTCGGTGTCAATTATGTAACTGCAAAGTATTCTACCCTCTTTCCTTTTAGAACATCTAATTATGAAAATGTGAAACTTATTGTCAACTTGTTTAACTACTACTACAACATTGTATCTGCTTCAAAGCAGCACACTTTGTTTTACCTCTCACTTTTTTGAGCACACAATCTTGATAAACAGAATCAATGGGCCTCATGCAACAACATTTTCATATTGTTGTATTTAATTTATCTTACTTTTTGTCCTAGAGTAGACTTTTACGGGCATGGCACATCCAATTCAACAAACGTTATTAACTTCAGTGAATGATCAGAAATGATCCTTTTAAAGGTTACACAGTGGACCTGTGCATAAAGGAGTGCACATTCATGAGAAATGTTAATCCGCATAATTGCTGTCCTGATAATTCCATATAAAGCCTAGATCTGTGATTATTTTTTTTCACTTTTGCCTCTATGCCACATACAAATTAAAACAAATCCTGCTACAAGCCCACATATTCTTCCTGTTGAATTATTTATTTGTACACCTGTAGCACTCTCTGATGCACTGACTAAGGACAATTGTAGAACTATGCTCTGAAAGACCTGACGTCTGATTCATCCATATACACCCCAAATGTATTATGTTTTTATTCTAAAATTAACTTGGTAGTGTTTTTTGATAGTTTGTTTTTGATCATTTTTTTTTTGTTATGTTGCCCAGGGGCCCCTTTACTCTTAATTTGGCCCTGTCCTACTACATGCTTTTAATGCAAAATTACATTAAATCAATATCACATCATCAACACTTTAAGAGTCTCTAAACTTCCTGCCAGCTTTTCTGTAAAGGAGTTTTATTGGTTTGTCTTATTACATGACCTTCTGGCACTGTTGTGGTATCTTTAAAATGTAACCATTGGATAATAAACACACACTTAGCATTTGATATGGGGAAATGGAAAATTATGTAGAAGAATTGTTTAAAAGATTTCTTTAAAATGCATTTTAAATCACCTTGTAAATCAGCAAGTTTGGTTAATCAAGTCACAGAGAGCAGTTTGTTTTAAAAAGGTATTAGATACAAGTGTTAAAATTATCAATGTTTTTCAGACTCTTGGAGGTATAACAGGGCAGTAAACCATTTATGACCTTTGTCAGGTCATGCAGTGACACAGACATTCCCATGAAGCTGCATGAGTTATGTGGACCTAAGCTGAGCCCTTTAAAAACAACCATTAGAATAATGAGGCAGTGTTTAGTCATCAGTCTTTTCTATCAGCAGAGGACACCCACTACTCCATTTCAAAAAGTGTTGAAGCATCCACTTGAAGCTGTGCTCACTTGTGACACAATGGATTTGTGTTTGCTTACCTGATTTTTCACTTTTTAAAAACAATCTACAACAATGAAATAGTTATTGCGTAGACATTCAAATCTTGGCATGTATTCTTTTTTGATGTATTACCAATACAACAGAGGGGTTGACACTTTGAACCCAACATTACTCAACAGGGAGCTCATGTCATAGCAAATTCAGTGCGAGTAGGTGCAAGCTGAAAAAGGTTTAGGTACATTACAAATTTTACAAAAAATAGAGATGAGGGCTACATTTTAAAAGATCAAGGTCAGGAGAAGCAAAATAAATTCAAAACCACGTCAGTCCAAAGTATATGAATGGATATATGAGTCCGTTCAGCTTTACCTATTCCGTGGGCATCAGATGTCATTTTGATTTTAACTCTGTGATGGATTGGTCATGGAAAAATGTGATATAGAGTACAAACGTGACAGTGAAACACTAGGGTGTTTCCTCCTTAAAGCAGAAGCAGTACTGCAGTAAACACAAATTTTTTAAATATATCTGTTGTGTAGATCGGAATTTTTGTTCTTCTTTAACATAACTTTTTAAAATTATTTTCACTCAACTATAGTGATTGGTTTTGGGTCAAAGATTTCATGGCCCTCCCAGTAGCTAAAATGTTCAGGAAACAAAAAACATAAGGAGAATAAGGGTAGGACAAGTTCTGTTTCTTGGACAGGGAAGACAAAAATGGACTTAAGAAGTGTAAATCTCAAAGATGATGTTTGTTTTTAAGCTAATTTT
>JAUZNJ010015275.1:0-17548 GCA_034780135.1 Jordanella pulchra
CTGTGCTGAAGCAGGGAAACCTCTAAAACCTGCAGGACTGCGGCCCTCCAGGACCGACTTTGGACATGCCTGCCTTAGACAATCTTTTTTTGCAGTATTCTCTCACCTACAAATAACTATTCATCATCACTCTAAACCCATTAAAAGTAGCTGCATTATTAAAGTGAAATTTACTATGGAGCTGAATTGTCCTTCTGCCTTCTTTGCCTTTGTTTTATCTTTCAGCACAGGACATTATCACTTACTGAGGCAGTGTGTCAAATAAATACTTTAAATGTATTATCTGTTTAATCAGGTTATTTAGTCTGAATTATCTTCCACTATTAGTATCTTTCATTTCAATATTTTTTAACGGATATTTGCACTCCTTAAATTTGTGTGGGTTGTTTTACCGTACTGTTAAAAATGAAAACGTTTGCACAGTTGGAACACTAGAGGGCCTCATTCCCTCATGGGTCAATTTTAGATATAGAGTCAGGAACTCTGAAAACTTGGAGATGTGTTAGAATCATGATGGAAATGAATAAGAGATCAGATATTCTTAAATACCTACAAAAAGCTCACTATACTGTATTTAATCATGCCTATAAACATATAGAACATAATAACAGCAGATTACCTGAATGTTTAAAAATAGATTTATTTGAAAGTAATGATGAAAGCTTAACCCTCAGGAAAGAAAAATACAACAATGATGACATGTCTTGCAAATCACAGGCTTGAAAAAAAGTAATTTGATGTCATAAATGTCCCCCAGACTTCATTTCTCTTTCCGTCTTTCCATCTGGCAGCAGTAACATAATGTTTTCTATATAATTACATGTCTCTTGCATTATTTCAAATAGATGTTTTTTAATCCCTTCAGCTATTTTCTTTTTTCTATTTTTGCACAGCCCCCTTATGGTTGCCAAAGTCTGGACTTTGATTAGGCCATTGCAACACCTTAATTATTTATCTTTTTCAGTCATTCCGTTAAAGACGCGCTGCTGTCTTTGGGATCATTGTTCTGTTTCATAATAAAAAAAAAGAAAAAAAATCCTCAGGGCAGACAGATGGCCCCAGGTGTCTGCCTGTTGCAGTCTGCATTTCTCTTTTTTTTCAGTTATGCTTCACAGGTGAAGCTGCAGACTCCTGTGATCATTCATAACTCATCATCTCTTAGGAAAGGATTAGTGCTTCTCTCTTCTTGTTGCCTTATTACTCCTTCGGTTATTTAAACCAAGCTGTAAAATGCCTTCCAATTAATTATTTACATGTTTCTAATAGAGAAGACCGTCCATCACTTGCTGTGTGATCTCACTGCTTACTGGACCAGACCTGGAAATCCTCACTATAAATCTGCAAAAGATGTCACTAAATCTGTTCAGCTTGCTGTCCCAAAAGGACAATTAATAGAGATAATTCATGGATGTTCAACTATCACTACTACCTCTCTGTCATTCCTCTTTTTTTTTCAAAATCAAACATTAGGAACTCCTCATATATTTATACTTATTAATACCTTTCACTCATTGCTGTTATTATTTCCTTTTGATATTGTGTAGCATGTGCACAGAAACTCTATTTTTATCCTGTTCAGTTCCGAGGTTTGGTCACCTTGAGCTGCCAATGCAAAAATGCTTTAGGAAAGAGTCTGCTGGCATACATTTAACATGGGGGAACTTTATTTAAACCAGGCCCATATAAAAAATCACACATCAGTGCACCGATTTAAGGAAATCTTTGTAAAATAATCCCCCCATAGAACTACAAACACAGGCTCTCTTTATAGGCACGCTGATAGCACACACAGAGTTCCCATATTTTGCTTGATTACCTCCAAATATAGAGTTCCCGCTATAAACACAGTCAAACATTCATCTCTTGCTATTTTGATCCCACTCAGCATATGTCTTTGTTTTAGAAATATGCTCCAAGCTCCACCTGAGGCGAGATCTGATCCGTCCATTATTAGATGCTCTGCAATCTACCATCTTTAAACATAATGGTTCCCTTATGCATAGTTTTATACCTGACTTCCACTCCTTTTTCTTCCTTAATCCTAGCATCATTTTAATCACAGATCTTAGTGATCCCAAATATGTTAAATAAGGAGTTTCCCTTTGTAAAATCGTTGTAACCAAAGAGTCAGAACAGCAAAGTAAAGTGTAATTTAACTTTAAAAGCACCGAGAGCCATAATTTTAATAACTGTTAGAATAAAATTCGAAAATACATCTGATATATGTTTTATTTGTTTAAAGAAAGCCCTAATTTCATTCAAAATTAAACTGTTTGATTATGATCCAGTGTTCAAATATACTAAAACAGATTAAATATATTCTTAATCTTACTTGCTTTACTTGAGAAAAGTTATATATGTTTACATATTATTTATTATAGAATCCAAAAGTGTCTTCATTTTTCATTTCAGTTTTATGTATTTACAGATTATTACAAAACTGTATAAAAAGCAAACATGTTTGGTTCAAATCTAACAACAGTCAACCCAGGTCATATGAACGTCATCAAGTTTAATCCAATTATCTGTGCTTTATCCTGGAAGAATCTATTTCATAGATCAGTAAGGAAAAACATCTGCTTATCATCTGCAGTTTCAAAATAATAAAAATCACAGTTCAGTCCAATAAGACCTCTGAATATGTTTTGATTTGTAAAGTTTTTTTAACCCTCAGTAAAACAGTTTTTGGTCTGCTTTGTTGAAACAGGGACTCTGCTGTTCAGAAGGGCAATATTTCAGTTCTACAGGGTCACCTACACTGTCCAGAAAACCCTCTTTAATAAAGATTATAATTCACTAAGTAGAAAAACTGCAGGCATTAGCTCAGATGCCCAGAGCACTTTGCTTTGCATAGTGCAGTAAGCATGGCAACAGCCGCTGAAACCCTTGGGGACCAAGAAGAAGCCATTTTGTCCACAAAATGTTTCTCCACCCAGTCACACAGTGTCATCTTCTGCATGATAGACTCTCTTTAAAAAGATGAAACAATAGCACCAAAACAAGAGCAGAATTACCTTTTTCTCTATTCTATTCTTTATATTTATTTTTTCATAAAAGTGCATTTAACTAAATATATTACAGAAAAAACAGAGCAAATATAAAAAGAATCACAAAGTCTTCTTTTTTTGATCTCACCATTTCCAGGCATGCCAAGTAAACCCTGTCATCATTATAAATCTGACTGAGTCACTGCTGCTTTGTGGTCTCATCTGGGAACTGGAAATGATGCTCTGTTGTATGATGCTTAATGCCTTCATTTCTGCGAAGGCAGATCACCAGGCCTCCCAGATACAATGCCTGGGGGGGCATTAAGTACCTGATATCACAGTGTGGGTTACTGTTTTTGTTCTCAGCCATAATAAAATAGATCGCTCTCTCCCGAGGGGACTATATATCACAACAACCCTCACACCCTCCCCCACATTCCCCAATATGAGCTGAAGAGAGTTGCTAGGGTGTGGATTTCCCTCCTGATCCTCCCTGGGTTTCCCTTCTGGAACTCTTACCCCCTTTGCAGCCCAATCTCAGATCATAAACAGAAGATATTGCATGGAACAAGGGTATATAGAAGTATTATGTCAGCAAAACATCACCGAATAAATTTGTTGGCTGAGAGCAGGAAATATGGGGTGCCATCAAACAAAAGAACAAGCCAAAGAAGACTTGCCAAATATTGAATGCCATGTAAGGTATTAACCATTGTTTTGTTTTCCTAAACAACCACAATTTTGGTGCGAGACTGTGATATCTTGCATGGTGTGTAGAGGTTCATTGTTTTCGGACACACTTCCCAAAACAGAAATGGACTCTGTGTGTTGGTAAACTAGTAAGCAAAACAAAAGAAGAAGAAAAAAAACAAACAGCAAAGCGGTTCTACCTAGAGAAGAATAAAAAAACATAAATTTAATTCCTGTGATCCATATCAACACAGTGACCATTTTGTCTACCCCCATTTATGGAGCGAGCGCTTGCTTGCTGCAGGCCAAAAACCTAATGCCACTTGTTTTAGGATATTAGTGTAAAACATTGAGGCTGATCTGATTACTGATTGTGTATTATTATTGTCTTTCTTGGCTTTTTATGCCATCTTGACCTATTTTTTATACGTTGTTCTTTTTAGTTTTCTTAAGATTTTCACCTTTTCACAATTTTTCCTCCCTATAACATCTTTCTTTTTGTATTTATTTTCACGAAGTAATTAAGATCAATGTTATTACCCTAGTTGGAGAGCTCATTGGTAAAAAGGGTTTCCAGCATTTTATTAATAATGTTTTGCATCTATTTTCTTTATAGTATGTGTTAAGGCATTGGTAAACCATCAGTCTGCAAATTTACTCTTCCTGTTGTCCTATAATAGCCTCCTCCGTCTAACCAGTCAGGTGCACATTAAACGACTGACAGAGACAGAGACATGTTTGGCTGGTATTTTCTAACAATTACAGTAATTTGTGCTCTGACTCAGTAATACTGAATAAAATTAAAAACTAACTTTGTTTACATTTGCTTTTGGCACCAATCAGTAATTACTTATTGTCAAAACAAACCTATTGTTGTACAATACCATCCTGGATGCTTGTGTTTGCAGGGAAAGTAACATTTATACTGTGTTAAGATTAAAACAAGTGCAAAGCATGCAAGATTTTATTAGAGATTTCCAAACTGACCTCAAATGTAAGTAAAAGCATGTTTCTGTGTGTCTCGGCACTACTCTGTGGGTGAACAAGCAAACTTTCTGAAACCAACAAAAACGAGAAGATTTTGTCTCTAATAGCTATGGCGAGAGCTAAATAAACACACGATTTCTAAGGGCTTTTAAAAAATACAACTTTTCTTTAATCTTCAAATGAAATGGCTCTAAGGTTGCTATGCTTATAATCTAGCAAGTTGCAACCATCTAATTATGTATTCAACTCCTGTCCATACTTAATACTGTTCAGGGTTACTTGAAGCCCCAGACTGTATTCTAATATTAAAAAAGTCAGAGGCGGTTTAGATCGCAGCCGAAAGATGTATAACATGGTCTAATACCAATAAGGTTCTACTGCTTATAAGTACCACAGGAAAAAAAACAATATAAAATAATGCATATAAAAGGTTCAGTCTCCAAAAAAACAATAAATTAATGTTGCTTCCAATTACTGTTGAAAATGATGATCAGACATATTTTTACTTGCATAACATTTACTCTTTAAAAATAAGCAGTTATTCCAGATTATTTATGCAAAGGATGTTCTGCTTAGGTGGCAACTGAAAATAGTTCAAGTTAATTAATGAACATTTGCCTAGACATATGTTATTGTTGTTTTTTTTTTTGTTTATTTGTTTTGTTTTTGCGTTTTTTTTGGTTTTTTTGGGGGGGGGTTACATTATGTATTCAAAAGACACAAATTGCAAAGTTTTGGTATATTCATAAACAAAAAGAACACACATAAAGGCTGTCACATATTCAAATATTTGGTCAAGAAAATCATACAGACGATTTAGATTTAATTAAATATCAAACTTAAAGATGAAAAGCTTTGTGGAATGACATCATAAACAGAAAATTTAGGACAAAATGACTGTTCTCTTTAAAAAGAAAAACCAAAAGCCTTCATCAATCAACATAAACAGTTTTTTAGCAAGTTGATTAGTTGGTTAGTTAGTCAGTCAGTCAGTTAGTGCAGACAGACAGATAGAGGGAAAGAGACACAGGAAGGCAGAGACAAAGGCTCAAAAGCAGGGTTCATCCTGTTAACAGTGTTGGATTATCTTACCACCCCAGGCCTTGTAACCTGGGTTGTTGATTTGGTTGGCCTGTCCGGTTTACTCCTATGCACAGATGATCTAGCTTGGCCAGCCAGACTGAATTGCACGGAACGTAATTCAATCTGGTAAACCGCCATTGACTCCGTCCAGACCTGGCCAACACCAATCACAAGATGGGAGGTGGGACTTTACAATCCATCAATTTGTAGCATTTTTCAGCTTTTCTTCTAACATAACTGCAAGATGGCGACCGCAACTACTTAATGTTTTAATGTTGCATTTACTGATTTCCTAAATGATCTAACTTAAAACCTCAACAACGGACAGCTTTAGTGTCATTTCTATTTAAAAAAAAGACGTATTTGCTATTTTTGGTTTGACATGTTTCAGGCCCTACAAAATTACAAAGACAGTGGGGGTTTATTGCAGTTTTTGCATCACATCCATAGTTTTCTTATTGCTTCTAACGTAATGACGCAGACCCTGTTAGTCCCACCTTTAAAATCCAGCTCTAACAGCTCTTAGCCAGACTGATACTTTGTATATCGCTTCTTATCGTCTGGCTGGTCAGGCTGTGGACGATCAGGATTTGGCTCAGGACATAAATCCTAATTTTTACCATTCTCTCGCTGAGCCAGAAATAACACAGATTACAAGCTCATCCACCTTGCTTGCTGCTGATGGTCAAAGGCCCGATGCTCTGCTACAGCTAAAATGTAGCTTACCACTGTTAATGGGTAAAGCACCTGCAGGTCTTCAGACTTCATTAAAAAACTATAAAAATCTAGGCCATTTGCCATTGCAAGTTTCTTACATTTTTATTGGTTATACCGTAGTTTGATCAGGTGTCATTCAGTTACACGTTTTGTGAACTTTTTTGTTCCAAGTGGGATGAAGCATTCATGTACATAGAAATCAGCACTGTTACTTGTCAGTTGTTTAACAAAGTCATGGCATGATGCTCTAGTTTAAAGCTTATTACACTTATAATTAAAGTGATTACGTCTTATTTTTATTAATGCTTCTTTCATCTTTCTCTTTTTCCTTTCATCAGGAATAGGTCCCAATCCCAATGTGTCTTAAAGACAGATGAGAGCAGGGGCTAATAATTGCAGGAAGTAAATTAGATGCAATTAGGTAATTATTCTATTGGAGATTAAATCGAATGCAAATAGTTGCCACTGACCGAAGAGAGAAATAATCAATGAACTAAAGAGAGTAATTTATTTTAGAATAACCCACACATGGGGTTGGGCAGTAGAGGGCAACCTTGTGTCTCCCCACGGGTAGATGAACACAGATGAGTTTCATGATGTCAGTCATGTTTTCCCTCTTGTTTTCTCAGGTGGCTTTTTGGAAGGAAATCTGACTGAGAGACAATACTCAATCGTGTATGAGTTTTGCATATGATCAAGCAGGTGAGTCACACAGTTATTTTAATAAACTCATCTTAAAGTTTAAACTTATTTAAAGGGTTGTATTTACTCTATAAATGTTTCATAACAGTAAAAAAACAAAAAAAGGTTGCAGCTTGTGTTATAAGGTGTATTTGCTTTGCTTTGCTGGTCAAGAATGGTTGTATTACTTGTATTGCTATACTCCTATATGTCTTCATATATTGCTAACAAGTGCACACCTGCACAGCAAGGATACAAATTAAGAAAACAATGAAACTAAAGAACTGCAAATTAAAATGCAGAAAAAAATATGCAATCTCAAAAACAGAACCAAAATGAATAGTCCTGCAAATGCCAAATAGAACAGCTGCTTAAACAGAAAGCTGTACACTCATTCCATAAAGTTAAAGAGCACTCTAGGGGCAGTCAACCACCAAGTCATATGAGACCAGGGCTTTGTAAATCAATGGGTTCCCACAAGGAAGTTGGGGGGAAGAAAGAAAAGATTATTTCTTCCCCTTGTTTTTCTTAAACACATAGCTGCAATCTTTTACAATATCATAGAGCAGCATACCCATCTGGTTTGTTGATCAACTCCCCCCAAAACTCATTAAATAAACCCCTTTATTTGAGTTAAAACAACATTTAATATATTTTAAGATGAATAAGTATCCAGAATTGAATTTAATTTAAAGGATGAATAAGATATTTCAATCTGGATAGACTCACACAGAGATAAAATAGCAGTTAGAGGATTTAATGATACAATTTCTTTGGCGCAAACTTTTAAGCTGAGGATCACCAGAAGCAGGTGATTGGTTCCAGTGAAGGTCTGGGTAGTCTTCCCCCGGGTCAGGATACTGGTGGCAGGGGGGAGCCTTGGGAGGAAGGAACGTAGAGAGAGTCAGTAATGTGTCCATCAAGATGAAGGTGGAGATGGGGAGGAGTTGGGTCAAGCGTGGCTGATGAGCAGGAAGATCTGAGGTTGACTTGACTTTGAAAAGATCCGAAGAACGACGATTGGCTGGTGCGGCGCAGCGTGCTGGTCCTGTTTGGCTGTGTGGTGAGTGGATGATGAGGATCAGCTGTATTCCGTCTCCCAGCTTGATTTTTCGCCCAGGCTCCATATCTATCAATCCTTAAGAAAATTTTTCAAATTGTGACATGTTGAAACCACATCACTCATTACATTTTCCTGAGATTTTAGGTGAAAGACTGACCCAAAGTAGTGCAGTATTGCAAAATGTAAGGAAATGTATGAAATACCATACCATACCATACCATACCCCTTTATTTATAAAGCACTTCTTAAATAACAAAGGTCTTCAAAGTGCTGTACATACAATTGAGAACAACAGTAAAAATAAAATAGACAACCAAGATACAGACAAGCTAAAATAGAGATTAAGAATTTTAAAAACAGTTTTAATAGTTCAAGTTAAAAGTAATTAAAATTACAAATTCTATTAACTAAAACAGAAGATAAAAATGGGATAAAATAAGAATGGGGTCAAGCTCTCAGGATGTACAAAATGCCTCAGCAAACAAATATGCTTAAATTAAAAAACAAAAGTCTGAAAATGAGCTTATAATTTGTAAAAGTATTACTCCTCTGGGAAATCTTACATACAAAAAATTGCTTTCAGAAGTTGTGCAATAAATAAATGGATTCCATCTAAATATAATCTAATAATATGAATCTAGCATTTCTCTGTAGGTTTGTTAGACAGTATTAGTGTACAAACAGCATCATGAAGGTCAAGAAACAAGGCACATTTTAAATCAAGTCTAAATCAAGGTTTAAGAGACTTTATGCAAGTTTCTACTGAAAGATATCTTCCAAAAACATGCGCTTAAGTGGCCTCTTGGGAGCCAAAACGTATGTTAAAGTTCCTTCTTGGAAACCAGAAATGTGTGTTAAAGTTCCCTCTGGGAAGCCAAAACGCATACTAAAGTGGCCTTTTGGAAGCTGAATCATGTGCTAAAGTGCCCTCATTTGAGCCAAAACACATGTATAAAAGTGCCCTCTCAGAGGCCAAAACGTGTGCTAAAGATCCCTCTCAGAATCCGAAATGTGTGCTAAAGTGCCCTCTATAGTGGTAAGGACACGATATATGCGCTGTCTTTTTTTCCGTTACTGCCCTTCAAATAGCTTGTGCATATCACTGCCCTCAGGCTTTTCTAAGTAACTGCCTTATCGCTGGTTCAGTATAAACTTTTAATTCTTCTTAAACATGACCACTGTTTGCCACAGGAATTATAATTATGATGATAATTTCTTGATTTGCTGTGGATGTCTCTTGAACCTTTCCAGGCTCAGGGCACCATAAGATTAAGGCAAGGCAAGTTTATTTTTATGGCACAATTCATTACATGAACAATTCGAAGTGCTTTACATGAAATAGACAATAGAATAAAAGAAAATCAAAGCATAGTAAAAGCAAATAAACATTAAAAACATGTGTAAAACAGATAGAATAGTTGGACCACAACTTTGAACTAATAATACCTCAGTTAACAGTTTAACTTCAACAGTCAACATATCGGTGAAGGTTCTCAATCATCCAGGTCATGGTCAAGCTAGGAAAGTTCAGTTTAGGCAACTGATCATCTCTCATCCAAGAGACTTCATCAGTTCTGACTGATGCAGGAGAGAACAGAGATAAATATACTGCAGGTGTGTCCAAAAGTTATGTAAGAGGGAGAGAAGTAACAAAAGGTGGCTCTGAAGAGTCGTTAAGTAGGTCGTCAGAGTGGTTTCGGTCACATCGCTCTGACTCAACAGTCAAAAGCAGCTTGTTATAATAATGTAATAACTGTAGTGTTTTTATCTAATGTTTGCTTAGATGATTTTTAGAAATTATGGTTAATATGTGCTTCTATTTTAACATGTAGTAATAGATACAAGAAAGGAGGAGACTTCACATCCTTTCATTATTATCTCACCGTGAGAAGACAACTACAGGAACTCCTTCCTATATGCACCAGAATTCTTTGTGGGTCTCTTTTATGATAAGAAAACTAGAACTCTGATGTGAAGATCCTTGGCAGGAAGATACCAGGACAAAAAACTGTAGTTAATCAATGATGGACTTTTGGTGAACTTGTAGAGGTCTGTCAAGATGGTCATGAGATGAAGATCTTGTTTACCAAATATGTGTGAAGATATGCAGCTGTGTTCCTCCTTCCTTTCCTACTTCCTTCAGAGTTTTTCTATTGTAACTAGGACCTCCCTTTTTGAATAAATATGCCAGGTGGAAATAGACCAGCTCAGAACATACAAAGTCGATCAAGGTCTGTGGTTCTCCGCCATTAAGAAAGGACGATGTCTCATTCTTGCGTCTTATTTCATTTGTAGGATGTTTCTATCCAACACGGCTCTAAACAAAATGGGTTTTTAACTTTGACTTAAAAGAACTCAGGCTTTCAGCAGTTTTATAGTTTTGTGGGAGTTTGTTCCAGATATGTGGAGCATAGGAACTAAATGCTGCTTCTCCACATTTGGTTCTGGTTCTAGGTGGATAGAGCAGGCTTGAACCAGAAGACCTGAGTGGTTTGGGAGATTGATACACTGACAACAAATCTGTTATGTATTGAGGTGCTGATCCATTCAGTGATTTATAGACTAACAGTAAGATTTTAAAGTCTCTTCTTTGAGCTACAGGCAGCCAGTGTAAGGACTTCAGAACCGAGCGGATGTGCTCTACTTTTTCAGCTCTAGTGATAACACAGGCAGCAGCATTTTGATTTAGCTGCAGCTGTCTGGAGGACTTTTAAGGTAAACCTATAAAGACACTGTTGCAGTTAGTAAAGATGGGTGTATGAATGAGTTTTTCTAGATACTGCTTGGACAAGTCATTTAAATCTGGAAATTTTCTTCAAGTGGTAAAAGGCTAGTAATTGAATTTATGTGCCTCTGAACATTCAGGTCTGAGTCCATCCTGACACCAAGATTTTGGCCATATTCAGTGGATTCTAGCTGTAGTAGCTGAAGTTGTGAGTTAACTCTAACTCTGGATCTCACCTCCTTTTGTCCAAAAATATTGATTACCTCAGTTTTGCTTTTATTCAGCTGGAGAAAATTATGCCACATCCAGATAGTGATCTGTTCTAAGCATCTAACCAACACTCTGATGGGTTCATAGTCACCTGGTGACATTGTGATCTAAAGCTGCGTGTCATCTACATAATTAAGATAACTGATGTCGTTGTTTGCTCTAATCTGAGCTAAGGGCAGAATGGTAATGTTAAATAGGAGGGATGGATCCCTGAATAACCCCACATGTGATTTTTCTGGTCTCTGATTTAAAGTTCCCTACTAACACATAGAACCCTGAGTCCTTCAGGCTGGATTAAGACCAGTCGAGAGCAGTGCCAGAAAGGCAGACCCAGTTTTCCAGGCGCTCTAATAAAATCGAGTGATCAACAGTAGCAAAAGCTGCACTGAGGTCCAACAATACCAGCATTTTGGTTCTTCCAGAGTCTTAATTTTACGAGTGCCATTGAACACCCTAATCAGGGCAGCCCCTGTACTGTGGTTGGCACGCAAACCTGACAGGAAGACATCAAAGCAGCTTGTTATTGTTAAGAAGGCATTTAACTGTTCAAACAAAACTTTTCAATGATCTTACTGATGAAGGAGAGGTTTGAGTTGAGCCTGTAATTCTGCAGGACCAATTTGCCCAAGTTTCAGTTTTGTAAAAATGGTTTAAAAATTGCTGTTTCTAAGGTCTGGGGGAAAACACCCAACAAGAGGGATGTGTTAATGATTTGAAAAAAATTAGACTCTATAGCAGACAAAACCTTCTTAATAAAACCTGTAGGTAAAATATCAAGGCAGCAGAAAGAGGAGCTTAGCCCCTGGACAGTTTCTTCAAAACTTTTGCAATTTATTGGGCAGAATTGGGCATTCTAACATTATTGAAGAAGAAGAAGAAAGATTCTCTTGCATCTTTTAGTTGTAAATTATATCTTTTAGTTGTAAATTATATCTTTGTAAAGTTTCTCTTCATAGATTTTATAGGGAACCTGAGTTCATTCTTTCGCCACATTCGTTCAGCTTTTCAGCATTCCTTCTTTTCTTACTACCTGAGCATTTCTCCATGAAGATTTCATCTTCCCAGAGACAATTTTCACTTTAACTGGACCAATAGAAACAATGATGTCTGTAACTTTACAGTGGAAGTTATCCACTCACTTTACCCTATAAATTAGCTCATCTACTGAGTTATAGGGTAAAATGGAAGCAGAAGGCTAAGCATGAGGAAAGTTATTAACTGTACTGTCCATGATAACGTGCTGTCTTATAACTTTTCTTTTGGTAATTAAATTAGTGGGAACGATCGTTTCAAAGTATACAGAAAACGGTCTGTTAGGGCAACATCAGTTTCAGAAACATTTTAAATATTTAGACCTTTACTGATGACCAAGTGCAAAATAAGTCATCGATTGTGTGTTTGCTGTTTAACATGTTGATGTCATGATCCGGGGCTCTTTGCCATTCTGTGTGGGGTTTTGCTCTCCTGTGCGCCTTTCCTTTTCCACAACCAGATGGCGCCAGTTTCGGTTGGAGTGCGGTGTGGCTTCCAGCGGCACAGGTGTTCTCACTCAGCCTCATCATCCTGTCTGCACTTAAGGAACTGCTGCCCAGTTGTCGGAGCAGAGTGTTTGCCAGCTTTTGGTACCACAGAGCCTCCTGAGTTTTACCTCCTAGAATATCCTTGTTGACTTGTTCCCACAAGTAACTAACTCCTTGTGGTTTCCTCATTGCCTTCAGGTGCTATCCTGGAAGTCTGGATTGCTGTCT
Source organism: Jordanella pulchra (assembly GCA_034780135.1). NCBI lineage: Eukaryota > Metazoa > Chordata > Actinopteri > Cyprinodontiformes > Cyprinodontidae > Jordanella > Jordanella pulchra. The sequence continues at coordinate 12,952 of JAUZNJ010015275.1, forward strand.
GCTCCTGGCTTCTTTACTGAGCAACCTTCCCTTGTAACGCTATGGTGTTTACCCACTGGATGCCCGAACTCTCAGTGTCTCTTCTCTGTTGTTCTCCTGGATTCTCTACACCCATCACTGGCAGCCCAACTGTTCCTGGAGTCTCTGACCATCTTGAGCCGACCTGTCCATTTCCCACCGCACTCCTGCGCCGCTCCTGGGCCCACACAGGAAGCAAAGACCCTGGAAACCAAAACCTCCCTTCTATACCTGGAACCCATCTCTAAACAGTAAGACTCACTCTAAGATGCTGCCGGTGTTTCCTCCCTGAACATGGCTCTCGCCTCGCTCTTCAGTTTCATCTCTTTAAATAAACATCCTTAATCTGATAAAGTTCTTTTGTCTTGGTGTTCTGCATGTGGGCTCTTTCACTTAAAAAACCCTAACATGACAATTAACTCAAACCAAAACCCTTTAAGAATATCACACAGTTCTTTTGCACCTTTGTCTTCAGGGTTGTCAACATGTACACTAAAGTGCCCCACTACAATTAAGTAGTCCTGTTCAATACATAACACATATAAAAGTTAATTGAGGCCTATAAACATTCACAAACATGGCTTGACCAGGGCCTTGTACTTGGATAGCCAGATATTCAAAAGATTCGAAGTCACCCACAATCACTTTTCTGTACTTTTTTTAAACATTCTCTTCTGATGGAGAAAATTGTAATTTGGAGGTGCAGTCTCCAATAAAATCGGCATCTCATTATTTTCATCTAGCCATGTCTCTGTTAGAAATATGAAATCAATATTTTGATGAGTAATTAAGTCATTGATTAAAAATGATTTTCCAAACATATATGTTCATTAAAGCCAGTTTAAATACCTTTGTTGATATTGTCTCTCTAGCTGGTTGAGCTCCACATTGTATCGGTTTCAAGATGGATGATTTACTGCTACTTATCATTTTTTTATCTGTTCTTTCTGTAACATATTAAAACTGAGATTTTACATTCATCTTCCTTTTGATACCCTAGATTTTCCTGGAGATAATCAGTTCTGATAAAGTTACCCGATAAACCCATAGCATATCACAAGAGAATGATTTGAAAGTCCTGATAGTCAACATTGCTATCTTTATTGCATGTGGAGAAGACATCAAGATTAAATTCTATTTTAAAATAAAAAAAAAAACACGATTCTTTTGAAGACTTCACCTTGTGGAGACACTGAAGTAGAGAGCTGTTTGCTGGTGTGTTGTTCTAAACTCAAATGATTCACTGAAAGAGTGATAGAGAGAGGAGAACCTCTAAAACCACAACTGTCTCAGCGGCACTTCAATCAGACCTTTCTGCTTGAGTGGCCAGACAGAAGCCTCTTCTGAGTAAATGGCATCCGACTGCTCAGCTGGGGTTTACAAAATGACATTTACAAGCCACTGAGGTCACAGCAAAAAAAAGCTGTAGTACCATGATATATGAATTAAACCATTTTGGCAGAATACCAAGAAAAGATCCCTGGAGAAAGAGCAATAAACATTAACTGGTTGCTAATGTAGCTGGGAGATCCTTTTGTGGTGGTCAGCTCAGAAGGAGGGACGAAAAGTTTGCTTTAAACTCAGGGAGAGGAAATGCTCCAATACTATGGAGAAATACCAGGAAAGTGTTCCACTGGACAACCATCTTTACGTTTGTTTGGATGTTTTCCCTCCCTTTTTCACATATAGACTCTATGTAATACAGATCCATTATGTTAAAAAAATAGGACAAAGTATCTCACATCTTAGAAGTCTTTTTCCAGTGTCATTTACTGGTCACCTCTCCAAGGTTTTACGCATTTTGGCTCTTGTGAAAGATATGCCTGTGTGGATTATTCCTCCTCAATACTGAAGATGGTGTAGAGCCAGTGTGTGTGATAAGGCTTATGTCTGCATCTGAGCTTTCTTTCTTAATCACTCTATGCTATGCCTTATGAAAGTACAGTAGTGTAGTGAACCAAATACCCTCCCATAGAGCAGAGAATGAATTAGTCAGGTTAATGCTTTATCACACTTTAAAACCGCTCAATTTGTAAGCCTTTTAACTATCGCTTTCTTTTCCCCAGACCGTCCCACCCTATACTTTCAGTGCTCTTTGTGTCACTCCATTGGGACATTTTTGTACTTGTTTTGGTCGGAGATGGCTCTAGCAAAAATAAGTAGGCTATGATCTAGAGTGCAATTTTAATGCATTGTTTTCATCTATTTTAATTTAAGTACTAACTTAAAGTACTTAATATATTTACCTTCCTTTTCATATAAAAATAATGCCATTCTCCTAATTTAATTTCAAAGTCACAATAATAGAAAAAATAGCTCACCCCACCTTGCTAGACAGACAGATACCACTATCTGTTTAATGAAAATGTTCTTAGAAATTGTGCAGAGGTGTTACTTGTGGGATTCAATCTAACCACTTACGACCAATCTGCTTGGTAGCGCATATTGTGTCTCTATGAACCATAAAAGCCTGGCTAAGAATCCTGTGTTTTTGTAGGCATCCTTTAAAATTCTAAATTTATTTTGATTACATGCTGTGAGATAATAGTTTAATACAGATTTTCTAAGCACAGTGTGGGTTTTAACCTGTTTTTTTTTTTCTTTTTTTATTCTGACCTTCTGCCAACTGCATTCAACTTTGGATAATATTTACACTTCATAACATACGCTGCAATATTCTTAGTTTTCTCATTCAGATCACATGTCTGTTCTTGGACAGCTGGGATGATCAGTTCAAGTTTATTTGATGACTCTCAGCTGTTGGTAGAAGTTTGCCCTTCCAGTAACAGCACAGTAAGACACATGACTTTATGCAAGGTGTTTCAATAACTCTTTACGGAAGGTGCCGAAACCTTTGCTTTGGTTTCTTACGGTGGACATAAATTGTACATTTTTTTTTCCCTTTTTGGGATGATTTTTAAGTCATGCCAGAATTTTTAGGATCAGGCTGAGGGATCAAACATGTATGATTTTCAGCCGACTGTCATAAGGAGATCAAAAATCTGCTTTTGAAGCAGAGCTATGAGCATCTACAAGTCGATTTACCCAAACCTTGAAGACTGTACATGTGCAAGCATGGGAATTCTTCTTCTCTGATAAAAAACGTTGAGCTTAACACTTTCATCTTCTTCTCCTTCTAGTGTCTACATTTGGCTTCCAGATTGATGAGTCCGAGCAGCACCATGCCTCTGCCCTAAATCTGACATGTGGTTTTTGGATGTATAGTGTGAGCAGTTAGATGGCATCAGAGACTGAACCGTGAGGTGTTAAAACATACATTGTGAGCTATGAACTTTTAAACCATAGCATTTTGTTTTACAGATTCAGCTGTAGCTGAATACAAAGACTGAAAACATTGTACAATGTATGTCTGCCCTTGGTGGGGGCAGAATGCAGGTTGATGTCGTCTCCCTGGGTGAAGTGCAGGTGAGACAGACTGGTTATCTTCAGAGTGACTGCCACTGACGGACAAACCTTTGGAGACTTTTTCAACCACAGGAGCAGGAGTTTACTTTGAGCTGGAGCTGGAGCCGTAGCCGGTGCTTATAACGGTGCTTTCAACAGACCAGGTCAGTTTTAAATGCAAGGAGCCAACTTGAAAACAACTCACAGTGTCGACGTGTATGTCCGAAATTTATTCAAACAGAGACAGAAGTCCACTGGAAATAAAAGCAGAAGAAGACTATGGCCATGAGATAACAAAGCAACCAAGATGGACGACGTTCTAGCAGGACAGATGCTACACCTTGATGTACAAGCATTTATGATTATTCAGTGACAAAAGTTGGCACTGTTAGAAGTATTCAGCTTCTGGCAACATCATCGCACATGCACTTGCAGAGTGGTTTTCGTCATTTGCATACTGCTGTAAACTCCAGCCTTCCACCTGACATACTTGGTGCTAGACAAGCTCTCATATGGCCAAAACAAAAAGGGTGGCACTACTGCAGCACTGGTTTCTACCTTCGGGAACTGGACCTTTTGGTGATCAAAACCAAAAAATCCAGAGCTTTGTTAGCTCCAGTGCCTCATAGCTCCAGCACCAGTCCAGTCGAAAAAAGTCCCTATGAGAGACTTAAATTTCACTACAAATGACACTAAACAGAAATTAAACTAATGACTTAGAAACACAGAATGACATCAACCAAAATTTAACAGAAAACACAAACCAAAAACCTGAACAGAGCCAAAAACCCAGAGTAGCAGATTATGATACAAGGAGCTTAAATCAATTAACTAAGTTTGAGTTTATTGCCAAAAAAGTATTTGCTAAATTCTAACTATTTATTGTTATAACTTTGTTTATCTAAGTTGTCCTCAGATTTAAAAATAAACCAAAAATAACTGGCTTGTGATTAATCTGTAAACCTATGGAAATAACTGTTTCAATACACTATTCAAAACAATTAAAGGAACACTGTGTAATCACTCTCCTGGAGTAATTGACTGTCTCCTGGAATCTCCTCCATGTTCTTGAGATTGTGCTGGGAGACACAGCAAACCTTATGGTGCTGGGAGACACAGCAGAGTATATATAGTATATATATATATATATGAGTATATATATATACTATATATA
>JAUZNJ010015286.1:0-17548 GCA_034780135.1 Jordanella pulchra
GCCTCTCTCATCTTTTTAAGTGGGAGAACTTGCACAATTGGTGACTGACTAAATACTTATTTTCCCCACTGTATTTCCAAAGTGTGACAGGTTTTTGTTGAGACTGGGAGTCTTTCTCCTTGTTTTCAGGTTCGGTACCTTCGCCCAAATCTGTATCTTCCTGGGTCTTGTGCCGCGGTTTGGGGAAAACTATGGACGAGATGACTGTCACCATCCCCCACGACCTGTACGTGTTCGGATCACAGGAGAACTCTGTGTGCGACCGGGAGTGGGTGGAGTCCCTGCGAGCCGTGCTGAAGGAGCAAACTGAGCTGGATTATAAACCGGTGAGGGGAAAAAAATCCCGATCTTCAACTCACAGATCTGTTTAAATCACGAAGTGGCTTAGAGGTGAGGGGGGGTGCATAGGTCTTGGGACACCGTTAAGAAAAGCTGAAGTAGGACTGAGTTCTTTTTGTGCAGTCTAGATGCAGAAACGATCCCTGCAGGTTCCTCATTGTTGCTGTTTCTGCAGATCGCCGTGCAGACGCTGTGGAACATCAAACTTGCTGTGTTGGTCAAACCTGAACATGAAAATAGGATCAGCCATGTGGGGATGTCCAGCGTGAAGACGGGAATCGCCAACACCCTGGGTAACAACTCGACCCACCGTCTACTTAAACTTCTCATTTAAAGATGAATGATTTTTATGTCATTATTTGGTCTTTTAAAACTTATCCAGTTATATTATGTGAAAATGATTCATAAGACATCATTTGTTTATTTCTGAACGGTCGTCCAGGTAACAAAGGAGCAGTGGGCGTGTCCTTCATGTTCAACGGGACGTCGTTTGGATTCGTGAACTGTCATCTGACATCAGGGAATGAGAAGATTGCAAGGTACCAAATATCATCTTACTTTCATTCTGTGTTTCTTAAGGCTGGAAGCCACAAAGTAAATCGATTATCTTTAGTTTGGCGGTTTTCTTGTTCTTATTTTCCTCTAATTATCGTAATGGGACTCCTCTGATAAGCACAGCCACACTATAAGCTGTTTGTATCCTTCCTTTTTGGTCGTTCAGAAATATATTTAAATAAAATATGATTTATATCAATGTAAAAAATGTTATTGCAGACAAAGAAGGAAAGAAGTTTGCTGTCAGTAGGATAGTGGTCAGCCGTATTGTCCAAATCTTTGTGGTTTTAAATCCCAATGCTGTGTTTGGAAAAACTGTTCTCTCTCTTTCAGTCTAATAATTCAGATGTTTTAAACACATTTTCTGCTGCTATTCATCGTTTCCAGGAAATGATGAACTGATTTTTAAAATAGAAAATCCACACTTGACTTGACTTAAGGGAGTCTCTTTGTCTTTTTACGGTCTGTAACAGTGCTGCCACCTAATGGCTTAAAGTGGAACAGCTTTTCTGTTGGCTGTAAAAAGCAGCCATGCTAGCTGGACACTAGGCAGATATCTGAAGAAAAGTCCAGCAATGAAACAAAGCATTTTGATGCTTGGGTTTAAGGATAGTTTAGAAGAATTTAGGTCAAGACTTTGAGGAACTTTTTCTTTTTTGCTCTATTTTTTGATAAATGCTCTAATTTTGTTTAAAGATGATAACTCAAAACTAAAATATTAGCACTCAGTCAAATGCTTTTAACTTGCTTCTTATGTTATCTTTAATATTTGATTAGCTGTCTTTTCTCACCTGTAACCCTTTTGACTCTGTCTAGGAGAAACCAGAACTACCTTGATATCCTACGGCTGCTGTCTTTAGGAGACAAACAGTTGAGCTCCTTCGACATTTCTCTGCGCTTTACTCACCTGTTTTGGCTCGGAGACCTCAACTACAGGCTGGATATGGACATTCAGGTGATCTAGAACAAAGCCCTTATGACGGCCTCCAGTGGCCCTGGAAGAAACATCCTTTCTGATGCATCGTTTGCATGTTTCTGCAGGAGATTTTAAATTACATTAATAGGAAAGAATTTGAGCCTCTGCTGAAAGTGGACCAGCTCAACCTGGAGAGGGAGAAGAATAAAGTGTTTTTGCGCTTCGGTTAGTATCACTTTTCAGGTCTTTTTGTCTTCTTCACAAACCCATTTCAGGAGCTATGATTTGTTCACAAAAAAAAACAGCAGTTTTCCTTCAATTGGAGCAAATTAGACAGATATCCAGAGTCGGAAAAAATGTCAAAATAATGACCTTCAAGTTTCTTTTGGAGCTTCAGATTGTGGAGAGCCACTGAGATACAGAGCAGATGCGTCGGCAGTCATCCGACTTCTCTCTGTTTCAGGGGCTGGGGATTATTTGGGGGTGTGGGGATTATTTTTAGGAGGCAGGTTTGGCCCTTAAATTCCAGTGAAAGGAACTCTTAACCCAGGACTTAAAAATCATTTTAAACAATTTAGCTTCTAGCATTTTAACAAACATGTTAGCTTATCTATTTAGCTGGAGTGAAGAGTGTGAGGAAGCCCTTCTTATCCAACATCAGTGTCTGACCTCACCAATGCTTTACTTAAAGAATGGCAGTATATTCAGAAAACCACATCCTTAGATCCTTAGATCAAATGGAAAAGGTTGAACCAGTTTTAGATCCAAATGTTTGTCCAGCTTCATATAAAAATGGGATTTAATGAAGTTCATATTTTTCTAAAGGCAGATGAGTAAGTATTTTATTTCTGTTTTTGTTAATGACTGGCTAACGAAAATCGAGATAATGTGAATTATACTTAAGACGTTTTAAAATGATATCCAATAACCGTTCAATGACATGCATAAGACTAAATGTTCGTCAAACAGTCAGTAAGGTTTCCTGTTCACACAATGCTGTATGCAGCAATATAAATGGAAAGTTTAGTGGAAGGATAAAATCTGGTATTAAAAAGGTGGACAAGCAAAAGACCATCGGCTACCTTTAGATTTTGTCAGAAGGGTAAAAAGTTTGTAAACTTTATCTCTTATATTTTAATAAAAGCTTTAAAAACTGATTTGTTTAATAAATCAGGTTTGAGCACCAGCGTCTAATAGAGTTATAGAGAGCTATAGCTTAGATGTTTTGATTTTTATGCTTCTAGTGGTCTGTAGCGTCAGATTAAAACCAGAATGTCCATATTAGATGTCAGACCTATCTAATAAACATCCAGGTTTTCGCTCATCAAATACGAAAGATTAGTTAGAAATCAGCTGGAAAAGTTCAGACGGAGCGAGAAGTATTTGTTTTAATGTAGTGTTTGACTGAAAAATAACCGTTTTCCTTCGTTTTTAGCCGAGGAAGAGATCTCGTTCCCCCCCACCTACCGTTACGAGCGAGGCTCAAGGGACACGTACGTGTGGCAGAAACAGAAAGCCACGGGGGTGAGTTCTTTATCTGCACATCTCAGCCTTTTCTGACCACAACTAACCTGTATCTCCTCCTAATGCGAGACCGAAGGATGATTCTGCTCTCTGCTGATCTCTAGATGAGGACCAATGTGCCATCGTGGTGCGACCGGATCCTCTGGAAGTCATACCCAGAAACACACATTGTGTGTAATTCCTACGGTGAGACAGGAAACCAGATGGATTCATTTCTGCTCCCTGGTTGCATATTGAAGGTTGACTGCTGTGTTTGCAGGCTGTACAGATGACATTGTGACCAGTGATCATTCCCCTGTATTTGCAACTTTTGAGGTCGGAGTGACGTCTCAGTTTGTCTCAAAGAAAGGTATCCGTCTGCAATAAAAAAAAAACAAGAATTATAGCCATTTATGGTACTTTGCAAAGGTATTTACCCCTTTGGACTTTGACTAGGTCATTCCAGGGTTAGGCTGCGGCTGTCAGCAAACTACAGACTAGACTCAAGTGCACGACTTATGAAGGGTCAGGTGATAGATTGGAGAGTCCAAATCTCTGGATGTTGTTATAATAACAGAGGCTGTGATAGCCTCTGTTATTATAACAACATCCATCAAATTTTCAAACATTTCTGTCCCATTATATCGAACATCACGTTCAATATAATGGGACAGAAATGTTTGAAAATTTGTGGGCTGTAAATGCATTGCTAGCTGCTAGTTTGATGTCTGCCATTGTTTCTTTAAAACTCCACTCCTCCAGCCTACATCCCTCATCTGCTTCCCCTTTTCTTTTTTTCTCTGTAGGTCTACCCAAGTCCTCAGAGCAGGCCTACATCGAGTTTGAGAGCATTGAGGCCATCGTGAAGACGGCGAGCCGCACCAAGTTCTTCATAGAGTTCTACTCCACTTGTCTAGAGGGTGGGTCAAACGTTCCCAAATCCCCTCCGAGATTCACGGAGGCAGAAATTCTTCTCTCAACCACAGCTTAGAGCCTCCTTTCATTCAAAAAGAACAATTTATATATTAAAACTTTCTTTTTTTGTTGCGTTCTTGTTGTCCTTTCCTTCCTTCCTTCCTAAATTCAGACAGTCAGTATTCCTCTCAGCCAGCATCCATGTATTGACCTATGCTGCATGCTCACCATGTACATGGAAATGAAACATCTCCCTCCCTCCTTGTTCCCTCAACCCCACCCACCACCTCTCTCCTCTGCGTTTTTTGTATTGTTTTATTTTCAGAGTTTAAGAAAAGCTATGAGAACGACAGCCAGAGCAGCGACAACGTGAACTTCCTGCGTGTGGGCTGGTCCAACAAGCAGCTCACCACCCTCAAACCTCTGCTGTCCGAAATCGAATACCTGCAGGACCAACATTTGCTGCTCACCGTCAAGTCAGTGGACGGATACGAGTCTTATGGTAGGAGCAGTGTTAACGGGGGGTGGCGGGGTTTACTGGGGGCCTAATGACCATAACGTTTCTGGTTCATTGTTAGGAGAGTGCGTGTTGGCCCTCAAATCCATGATTGGCTGCACAGCCCAGCAGTTCCACACCTACCTGTCCCACCGAGGAGAAGAAACGGGAAACATCCGTGGGTCCATGAGGGTCAGGGTCCCAGCTGAACGCATGGGCACCAGGGAGCGGCTCTACGGTACAGACGCCGCGTCGGATCAGGGGTCATTTTGCGTAACATTGAGATTTTCAAAGGGTTTGATGGAGCTGCTGTTGTGTTTCAGAGTGGATCAGTGTGGACCAAGATGAGACAAGCGGACCCAAAGGGAAATCCACAATTGTGTCCAGAGTGGGACACGAGTATGTGAAGTCAGTACAAGCCTACTTTTCTAAATTAATGCTACATTACATTAAAAAATCTCTTTTCTGGCATAGAATAAGAAATAAACTCTGGGAAAGAATCCATTCAATCACCAAACAGTCTGCCTGTCATTAGCTGAAGCAAACTAAAAACAATGTATTTTGATTGTATGGTGAAATGGCTTCTACTGGTTCAATTAGATACGAGCTCTGACGATAAATGTTGACCTAAACATATGGGTTACAGTACATGTACTGCTTAAAGTTAATATAGTATATAACAGCAGATAAATTAGATATAAAGATTGATTTGATGTAAGAAAATTAAGACGGCACAGATGGTATGAGATTAAAACTGAGACTGTATTTGGCTTTATATTTGATGTTATTAGCAGGAAACTGAGTTAAAAAATAAACAACTTTATTTTACATCAATTAAAATAGAAACATGTAAAGATAATTGCTGCTATTAGTGTTTTTCTATCTATATGTTGGGTGAGTATCTTAATATTTGGTCAATGTCCGGATATGCCTGCAAAACAAAACTGATAAATTGTCAAAGGAGATGCAAACATTGAAGAAATTTTAAATGTAAAATCCAGATAATATCAAAGCATAACCGCCATGCAATAAGGCTTATTTTGGACAAATTATTCTACAATCACTTTTTGCCTAAGTCTCTCTCTGACAGTGATGGCAAATCCCACGAGGAAACGAATGGCTCCACTAACCAGAAGTAAAGCAGTAGCTCCTCTTTTTGATTCACCTGCTAAGCTTGATGTCTTTTATACTTTATTGAGTATACGTAGTTTTGTTCAGTCATACAGATTAAGATGTCTGTTTAAACTTTGAATCGCATTTTTTCTAATCAATAATTTGTCATAAATATATATAAGACAGTATAGAATATATATTGGAACATTGAACACATCATATAAAGATACTTTACTTGTATGTATATCAAACTTTCAAGTGATTACATTCTATCTTAAGTGTGAAAAGATTTTCTCTTAAAAGAAAAGGTGTACAACTTTGGGGTTGGGTTTATATCATTTGTTTAGTATTTTTTATATTTTGCGTTCAGCTTTAACTACATTACTCAGTTTACTTTGTTTATTTTTTATTTGCATCACAGTAAGAAAATAAAAGACGTAGAAAAGTACTTTGGTTAAGTTTGAATAACAAAAGTGCACTAAAATTGACTTTTATTCACTTCGGTCATGTAATTGCTGTTGTCTTTTTGTGTTAAGAACTTGTTCACACAGATGTTTGAACCTACTGTTACTATGCCAACAAAACAAGAAACATGTTTTTTAATTAAAAACAATATTTGTTCTATGTGTCTTTATGAACATTTGTTAGATGCCCATGGCGGTTATGCAGTGAGGCTAACACTATGTTTGCTGTGTTTGGAGCTGTTGCTCTGCATAAAGAAAGGTCATCGAAAGGTCATCAGCTTCAAATACTGGCTGAGTTTCTTACATGATCTGAATTAATAAAAAAATGTTTGAGTTTTTACATTTTAACAATTTTTTGCTGATGTTAAAACAGGAGTTTCAGAGGTTAACACAGTGAGATGTGTGGCAGTAAAATGGGTCCTACCACACCTTAGCATTATTACTTACATCAGGGTATGTTCTGTGTGATGTAATTAGGAGCTCAGGAAAACTGAAACCTCTTGTTTGTTTTTTTTTTTACCAGAATTATTTCATTATTTGAAGGTTTGAAACTTAAATTAGTGTTTTAGGGTTTCTCAGCGTTTTCATCGGTTATACGCAGTCTCTGTGCGGCGGTATGCTAACCTGTGTTGATTTGTTTCGGCTGCAGACAGTCGGTGGTTCGTAAACAGCTTGGAGAGCTGGGAAAGGTCAGCGAGGAGGGAGAGAAAAACTCCAAGGAGGAAACGACCGCGAGGTACAAACTCACCAGAGACAGTCTGGTTCTGAACCAAGTGGATAAACTAAGGACAGATTAAATTAAAGGATGTTTTTTCTTTTCATCGGTGTTCTAAAGACCTAAACAGGACACACCGGATGGTGATTCATCTGTCGGCAAAAACAGCTTCAACAATCCTGCCTACTACATCTTGGAGGGCGTCCCCCACCCGTCAGCATCTGGTCTTCCACCTGAGCTGCTCCCATCTCCTACCTCTCCAACCCCCCAGGCTGTTAAAGCCCCACCCCCATCAGCTGGGGTTCGAACCAAGCCTCCTTTGGGAACCTCAGTGCCCGCTCACCCTCGCAGAACTGTGGCGGGACATCCAGCCCGTGGCGTCAGTGAGGAGGGCTTCTCGGAGGACGACGGAGGCGCTGCTGTGGCTCAAGGAGGAGGCGTCGCAGGAACAGTCGGGAACACGCTGAATCGCCCGCCTCCTGACTTCCCCCCTCCTCCTCTCCCCAAGGGAGCCCTGGAGACCGTCGCTGAGTCTCAATTCGGCAAGGCTCGTTCTCTTTACCCGGATCTGGCCGAGGTCAGGATCCCACCAGCCGGATCTGGTGGGCCTCTTGCCCTCGGGGAGGGTTTAAGGCGAGGGGGAGGAGGGGCGCTGGACGATCAGTCTTGCTCTGTGCTGCAGATGGCAAAGACTCTGAGTGAGAGCGAGTTTCCTGGACACCCTCCCCGCGCTCCCTCGGCGCCACCGCCTGTTCGAGCCCCACCAGCTGGGATTCTGGAGGCGTGCCGCACCTTCCCACCCAGGAACCCCATCCCAGAGAGCATCGCTGAGGACATGCCAGAGGAGGTGAGGAGGTTGCGTTAAACACAGCTTAGCCCCCAAATTATTTTGTCTGGAAAAGTAATTAAGAAGTTGAAGAAACGCTAAAACGTCAGTTTGTTTCTTTGTCATTTTTTAACAGAATGACAGAAACCAGTAGGTGACTTTTACAACTACTGGTGTAATAGTGAAAGGATGCAGTCAGCAATGAACTGAGATGTATTCAGTTGATCCTGCATTTCTCTTCTTTAGGCACTCTGGGGCAGCAGCAGCTCGTCTCTGTCTGTGGGGGAGTCGTCAGTGGGGGAGTGGCTGCAGAGACTCGGCCTGGAGAGATACGAGGAAGGGCTGCTGCACAACGGCTGGGACGATCTGGAGTTCCTCAGGTAGGTCCCGTCACAAACTTACACAGCTTTTGATTGAATTAATGGAGTGGTAGACTGAAAAAATGAATGGTAGAGGTTTCAGGGAAACATTCCTAACAGCTGCAAGTGTTTTTTGTAATTATTTATTTCTTAAATCTTTATGAATGTTGCATTATGATAATATTAGATGTTTATATTGCACAAATAAAAATGTATAAATAAGATATATAAAGAAATTAGTTGTTTATTTTTCTAGACCTCAACAGTCCTTTGACATTTTCTGTCTAAATATTTAACTAGTCCATCAGAGATAGTTTAGCATGTAAACTCTCTTTTAGTCCACTAATCTTTCGTTATGTTGGAGCCGATGCCAGTTAAGTTTTATGCGTCAAGTATAACGTTCTGACCTAAACTGGAAATGAGCGACTCAGAGAGTCGGACCTGGAAGCTGCTGGAACAAAACTGGCTCCAAACCAAATAAGATGAAATGTGTTAAAGTCACTTTTTGCATTTTGAATCTCCTTGTTAAGCATGGTGGCAGCGGCATGATCCTGTGGGGCCCTATTGTTGGTACTGATGTATCGAGCAAAATGGGTGGAAAAATTAAAATGGAGAACCGCTTCCAAATCCTTTAAAGTATTGTCAGATCAACAGCTGGAACAGCTGGATGTTCCAGACAGACAGAGGACAGGCGACCGTTCAGCTTCTGGAATTACTTCACTGTATGTAACATTTACTGACTGCTCATAAAAGCTGGGTCTGTGTGAGGCCAATTTATTTCAGAGGTGTGAAACATCCAGAATGATGTGGAAGATTTGTACAAATGCTTTTTGTGGTTTATGTAAAAGGAGAACGGCAACGATTAGAGAGCAGGGCATCTGTATTCTGGAGAAGCGGTCAGATTGTTGGTTCTAATCTTATAGCCCTTTCCCACTGGTCGAAAACCCGTTTAAACCCAGAACAATCACCTGTTGGTGTCAGTGGGAGCAGCTCATTGACCCGTTTCAAACCGGGTCAAACGACTCTGCAAGCGATCGGCTCCGATCGGCATTCAGTGGGAACAACAGAGCCGGGTCGACCTGCTAATTTATTTCATACGATGGGCAACGTACGGACGTCAACACACCGCGTCTGATCTAACAAGCCGAAAGCACATCTGGTAAACATGGAGCAGTGCTGGTGAGAGATTCGGACAGATGAAAAAAACGAAACAACAAAGCACATTTACTACTTCCTGGCTTCCTTGTATGTTGCTCTCTATTGTTTACTTTTTAGATTTCTGTCGCACTGGTTACATCATCAACATTAACCCAGCGTGATGATGTCACCAGACATGTAGCGGCGGGGGCAGAGAGGCTACACAGCTCGCCAGCAGGGGTGACACTCCGTTTTGTTTTTTTTTGCCAGTGGGAAGAGAGCATAATGCCGATTGTTAGCGGGTCGATCTGGGTTAGAAAAACCTGGGTTAACCGGCTAACTTCAGTGGGAAAAAGGTTTTAGACCGTCAAGACCCTTAAGCCCAGACACTGCAAGCTGCTCACTTTTCCCTAAGATGTTGGGTAAATGCATAGGATGCAATTTTATTGTAATATACAGTTGTAGTGTTTATTTTATTACTCTATTCTATTCTATTGGAGTCTATATGTATTATTTTGAGCTTTTGTGTATTAAGGACCCACAATAAATACAATATTTTGTTTCCAACTGTAATATTTTAAAAATCATGCAAAGTGTTTTTTTTTTTTTTTAGTGGTTTGATCAAACTAATTCCCCACTTTCTTCCAGTGACATCACAGAGGAGGACCTGGAAGAGGCCGGGGTGCTGGATCCGGCCCACAAGCGGATCCTGCTGGAAAGCCTCAAGCAGCAGCAGCAGAAATGAACTGCAGCAATCTGCTCTTTGACCTGTCTAAACTGGCACTAGGACACACATGTTCCTAAGAGGCCAGATCTCAGCTGAAAAGAACCGATCCGAGCTGGAACCTGCTAACTAATGCCTGACAGTGCCTTCTGAGAAAATTGCACTTCATTTATACTTTCAAGAACACTTTCTGACCCAATGTCCTCCTTCATTTGTACTGTATGACTGTTGTTTGTGTCATAGATGTGGCCTTATTTAATATTTAATCCTTTGAGCATCACTACAGAGCCCCTCGCTGTAAATGCAGTCAGAGCATTGTTTTTTTAACAAGGTTTTAAAGGTAAAGCCGGTGCACAGGGCGGCAGCAGTCTGTGCTGTCACATAAGATCTGACCTTTAGCTGCAAGACATTTCAAGCACATTTCCTTGATTGTTTGTTGTTGTTTCTTGATTTTGGATGAGGATTCATTCAAGCTGGGCAGATTTTAGATTTCCAAAGCCTCATCTTTAGAAATCAGAGTATAAGAATAGCTGTTTAGTAGGTTCTGTGACTGGAACAAATGGCATGTAGCGACAGAAATGAAGCTACCCAGCTGAATTTCAAGTAATCTGAGCTCACCCTATTGTTTTTTTTTTTGTCAGGTCATGTATTTTGTAATTATGTCTGGGCCACAGTTTATTTGATTTATGGCCAATAGCGTCTCTGCATGTATTTATAAATTTAAGTGTATATTTTTCATCGTAAAGGGAATTTTCAGCTAACCAAATTGAAACGTTTGGAGCTGAAAACTGTATTTTCACTTCAAAGCAGCATTTATGTCACCCTCTGTTCTTGCACATCTGATACTTACTTATTGTAATACTGGAAAATAGTTCATTATGATGTCAATAGTGTATTTACTCACAGACATTGATGGGCGAGTACTTAACATTTCCTATAAAAGATTTTTTTTATGAGGTCATGAATGCTGCATCCAGGTCTGATGAGACTTTTACCATTAAATCTTTTTAGGCCGCTAAATTTCAGTTTCCTAAACCTGCATTTTATGTAGCTTGTGTCACATTTTTTGTTTTGTTTTAAATGCTGCGTCGTTCAGGGACTAGTTAACATAGCAAAGGAGATTTAAAAGAACAGATCTATAAACCATAACAAAGCTGATTGTATGGTAATATGATTTAAAGCTGATTTTATGCTTTTATTGTCATAACTGGAGATGATTCTGTATTTTAGTGCCCTATTGTGTGGGAATATTTCCCCCTTCAAACACATAGCTGGACTGTTGTTTCCCATTTAACCAGTAGGTGGTGCTGTTTCTTTCTGAAACAGCCGTGGCAGTGGCTGATTCTGGAAACTTGGGGAACAAAGTTTTGACTTGCAAGCTAATTATTTCCTTTTATTTACACCGTTTTTGTAGGAGCACACTAGTATATCTAAGGTTATATTGACACCTTACAGTGAAAGTTTTAGAAGTTAAACTCTAAATGTTTACTCTGATGTAAAAATCGAGCCTGGATATTTATCGGTGGGAAAAGCTTACCGGTTTGTTGTCTCTGTTTATTTTTTTATTATTACCCATTTATTTCAAGCAGCCAAACCACAACACACACGTCATTTCATTGTGTCTTCTGTTTTCAGGCCGTTCAGTGTTCTCAGTTATTCGTTAATATTTGTGTGTGAAACAGAGACTTACCTGTCATTTTCCGCCTCCTACACTCCATTTAGTCTTCATGTAGCCTTGTGCATAAGTTGTATTAAGTTAATGTAAATTGTTCACCCCTTGTTTTTTTGTTTTATTTTCCAATTAAAATCTAATATTTCTCCTTATCTTATATGGCGACTCTTTTTGGCCTGTCTGCAAAACAGCCTCTCCCCACCCCCTAAGAAATGTTCTAATGTAATGAACAAACATCCCATTTTGTCACATGCAAGAAACAAGATCATGAGTTGTCACATAGTGCCTTCATAATGTAGATTTATTTGAATATTCAGAGTAGTGCTATAACTTCTCATTCACCAGAGCTCCACACATTCCTGTGAGACAGATGCTTCGCAGTCAAGTAGATCTGTAAAGCCAAAATAAAAAGAAAATGTGGGACAACTATCTAATATTTATATTACTATCTACAGAATTTACAGCCACTCAAAGACATGTGAAAAATATTAATAAATACACGTTAAAGTTATTTTTTTTTTTTTTTGATTCTGAGGAAGATTTACCAGCAGTTTTGCATCACCAAGGTCGAGGCATCAGCGGACAAAACGGGACATTTTATGCAAGTTCAGAACAAGTAATCCTGCTTTAGTCTGTAGATTGATGAAAATAGGTTGAGGAAATCGAAAGGAACCAATTCTGTCTGAGGGCGCGACTCGCTGCATTACTTTACCAGCAGCGGAAAACATGAGATACATTAGACCCATACATTTGCAGGATGCACTCAGCTCTGGATGTTCGGGAGGCTCGGTTCCTGCACCCTTTTGAGTTTAAACAAAGTGGCTACTGTTTCCCAGAGGTCATGATGTGATGTGTTACATATGGAGGAGGGAGTGAGCTGATCTGAGGAGGTGTCTGGTCTGAAACCAGCAGGTCTAATTGGATTTTCAAGCAGCCCCCCTACTCTGCTTGGCAAAGAGATTTGGGGGTATTTCAAAAGTCTGTGTATCTAGTTGTGCTTGAGGGTAAAGGTTTGCTTTGTTTCCTCAGCAAAGATCTGTGATGTTTGGATTTCTGCTTTTAGGTCGTACCTGACCTCCATACCCCATCAGAGCTGCTGCAGAGTGTGGGAATGTGAGAGTTCAACAAAGACAGAAGATGCAAGGAACTTGGGCTGCTTAGGAGGCAGTTTGAGATTGTGGAGTTCAATGTCAACAAATAGAGAAAGTCCTTCAGTTTGGTCTTAAAAAGGAGAAACTCAGCTGGAAAGTAGAGTCACAAGAATCTGTCCACCTCCAGGTATCTAGGTGCTGTACAGCTGCATAACATGCTTAGACTAGCAGAACCTGGAACCATCTGGGCTCTGACCAGAACACGATGGGCGTGTTTAGATTCTCCACTAAAAAGAAAAACAGGTCTGAAGCGCTTATCTGTCTCTGATTGGTCCTTGTCTTTCTCCTCCCTTCTGTCTCAGAACAGGTTTGTCTTGATGGCAGGATTGGGTTTTCTGTGGAAAGAGGACAGGACTCCAGCGAAAGGCCCGGTCATACTGTCCGCTGGCTGCCAGGCCTTCAGAATCTCCTGAGTCTGAGCAGCAGGCTGGGCCACAGCTGGGTTGGACGGCCCCAGGCTGGACCAGCTGGGCGGCTTCAACCCCTGGAGGACCGGGGAGCTGGAGGTGTTGGTATAGCCACTGTTGGCCGGGGCCGGGCTGGGGCTCAGGCTGGCAGGGCTGCCCAGGTTCCCATTGGCCGAGCCAGGCAAGGAAGCAGTGCTGTCGGGTGTGGGGCTGCAGGTGGACTCTTTGGACTCATCGTCATCTGATGAAGACCTTGTTTCTCCACCCTTCTTCCCCCCAGAACTGTTGCTGCTGCTGTTGCTCCCTGTGTTTCCACCAGAGCTGTTGGCCTTGGCGTTGGCTGCCCGCTCCTGCTTACGGAATTTGGCACGCCTGTTCTGGAACCACACCTGTAAACACAAACACGGCAAGCTTTAGGACTAATGGAGGAGACAAATTAACAAGGAGGGATCAGGAGAGACCATGGAGAAACCTTCCCCCCAATCTAGACATCTGTTTGTATAATGCATTTTAATTCATATGAAATGAAGATAGGAGACCAGGTTTCAGTCAGAGCAACATTTGTTCACTTAACATAAACTCCTGGTATTTGCTCATGAATTTAAAGAACTTTTTGCAGAAGAAAATAAAAAGAAAAGCGTCATCCCCACACCTGAACCCGGGCCTCGGTCAGGTCTATCTTCAGTGCAAGCTCCTCTCGGGTGTAGATATCCGGATAATGCGTCTCCGCAAACACCCGCTCCAGCTCCTTCAGCTGGGAGCTGGTGAAGGTGGTCCGGATGCGCCTCTGCTTCCTCTTCTCGTTCAGCCCAGAAGGGTCCGAGAAAAACTTGTAGGGGACTGAAAAGAAATCAAAGGGTTTTTGTTTGTTTGTTTTTTGTTTTGTTTGTTTTTCATTGCAAAAAATGTAAATAATTGTAATTTTAAGGCACGTGCGTAAAAAACGCTCTGACATTTTTAATAAATAATAATAATTTAATTTACAAGAAGAACCTTGTTTCAGATTTTAGCTTTTCATTATTTTGCCTAATATTCAGGAAATTAAAGAAATGTACGATATATAAAATAATTACCCGTTTCTTCTCAGAATAAAAAAAAACACTCATGATAATAAAAATTACTCAATCAAATTCATAGCGAAATTAAGCAATTTATTAATATAAATCTTGGAGGAAATATAGTTCTTATTTAAAAAAAAAACATCTGATATTATTAAGTGAGAAATAAAATTTATAATAACGATGAAAATAAAACATTACAATCATAACAATAATAATTATCTTTAATTATGATAATTAATAAATATAAATAAACGAAATACAGCCACGAAATTAAAGATAGTGTAGATATATCTAATTTGAATTATGTAAATGTGAAAAGCAGATAATTATTCGTATTTGGTCATTACAGTTGCGAAAAACTTCATCATTAAGCCTAATTGTGCTCATTAAAGAGATAGTTAAAAGATATTTAGGCAAAACTAAATAAATAATTTGGTGTCAGGTCCTTGAACTTTGAGAGATTTCGGTTCTTAGATAATTTATGTTGCCATTATTACGAACAAGAGGAAACGTAAAACAAATTCAGTTTTCTAACTTGTCCCTCCCAACTTTAACATAGCTCTAGACGTCTTGGAAACAGCCGTTTCCTACCGGAGGAGTATGGTGTGGGCTGGTGCTCTCGCAGGGCTCCGAGCGTACAGCTGGCCGTGCTCAGAGGCGTGCAGCCCGGGTTGGAGAACGGCCCGCTCCGGATCGGGTTATACTGGAAGGAGCTGGCCTGGCTGCATGAGCTGAAGTCCGCATAGGCCGAGGCTTCCATGGCTGCCATGCAGGAGTCGTAGGAGTTCAGGTAGGAGTAATCCATCTTATACATGGAGGTGAGCCGGTGCAGACACCGGTCCGCAGCTAGTTTCTTTGGGCAATCTTCGAACTGTGCCTCTTTCCAAAGTCTTTCAGTTTGTATATCTCTGTGTGGAGGAGTTTCCCCTTGATAATCCAGATGACTCCTCTGAACTTTCCCTCTCTTTATTCAGTCCCCTCTGTCTTTGCGAGCCTGAAGCTCTCCTCTGCGCGCTGCGCTCCGTTTGACAGCGCGCTGCGGCTCGCGCGGTGCTTATAATAAACTCGGCAGGGCGCGAGACAATAGCGAAGCGGT
This sequence comes from Jordanella pulchra, assembly GCA_034780135.1. Classification (NCBI taxonomy): domain Eukaryota; kingdom Metazoa; phylum Chordata; class Actinopteri; order Cyprinodontiformes; family Cyprinodontidae; genus Jordanella; species Jordanella pulchra. The sequence goes on from JAUZNJ010015286.1 coordinate 15,450, forward strand.
GGTCTTGTTTCCATGACAATGCCACCAGTGAGTGAGCGTGGAAACGGACTGCCCCTCCAGCTCCCTCACCCCCATCCCATTGCACCGCCCACGCGGTCCACGCCAGAGTTGAAACCACCGAGGAGCCTTTTCCCCTTCAAATCTCGTACAAAGCCCATGCTTCCTTTATCGGACGTAAAATTCTGCAGGGGTTCACTTTTTCCGCTCAGGCCAGATTTGATGAGAACATTACACTCTTGCTTTTCCATGGAGGTCGAAAATTTTGTATGAACATTTTATTTGAGTTCTTTGTAATGTATTCATATATCATTAACTCAACAAAGTGCATACTAAATGCATTTTTAAAGATGAAAAGGTTAAATATACTATTAAATCAACCATTATGTATACGGTTCAAACAACTGAATATATTCAAGTTGGATCCCAGTTTTAGTGCAGTTCTGTCAAAATCAATCGGGGTTTATCAGAATTTAGTGGTATAATATGAATTTGTTTAAAAGATCAATTTGATCCAGACGTTGAAATTTGAATATGTCCATTAAAGTTTCATTTAAAAAACTTTAAAACGCTGTTCGTAAAAAGTAGTATACAAATGTAAAAATATGATTATGCTGTTATAGACAAAATTAAGACTATTTTGTTTAATTTGAAAATATATTGATGCAAATTTTCTATATCATTTGCACATTTTCTAAAACATGTTAAAGTTCTTTTTTTTTTTTTTCTTATAAGAATTTATATAATCTCTTTTTATATTATTGTTACAGTCCTTTTCCTATGAGTATAATTCCTGTACAGCACTGTCGCATGCAAACGCAGGCCCCGCGATGCTCCAGAAACCGGTCAGTTCCACCGCGTCTCCGAACTGATGCGCAGATTCATCCGCGGCTCCTCCACCCGAGTCTTTATGTGAGGGAAAACGTCCAGATGTGACGGTGATTGGCGAGATTAAAAGCTCTGATTTGATTCCGATCACATTTTTTTTACCGACATGTCACCAGAGTGCGCGTCAGTTTGATGTATCGGACCGGAGGGTGGGGGGGAACTGCAGCGGCTGTGGAGACCAGCGACAGAGCGCGGCGCGACGGGCTAACCATAAACGCATTGACGCTCCATAAATTGGTTTAAGTTTATTGTACGGTGTCATACAATGTGATAAGTCATATCCCACACGGCCTCTCCGTCACACAGAAGCTCTGAAACCGGGAGGCAACGGATGAGCACCAGACATGTATACTTCCTCCCTTCCTTTCTTCTTCTACTTTAACTCTGCTGCTCCCTATTTTTATGTGCGCCCTTGGTGAAATTAACAGGCTTTTTATTATAGGGTAAATTTAACCGAATAATATGATCCACAAACCAAAATTACGTTGTGTTCTTACTGGAGGAATTAATTGAGTTTGGCCTACGTGCCCGCGCGTAAAATGTCATAATAAAGGCTCAAAAGTGCGTGCTCTTATCTCTGGTTGACCAGAGGCTGCATGATGATGCTCCTTAATGGCATTAAGTTTCCACATGCGCGCGCATGCGTGCATCCACCACTCCTTGTTCACTTTAGTAATAATAAGATCTGTTTACAGCAGTTGTTTGGTTGGTGAGGAGTCAGAGGATGGATTAAGCGGAGAAGCTCCCAATGCTCGTTTCGAACTGCTCTGTGGAGCAAAAACAAACAAATTAAATTCATTCTTATTCTTTAAAAAAAGGGTTTAATAGTTTTTGAAAAGAACTTTAAAATGTTGATTGGTAAACCAAGTCGACCCAAGGCATGTTCTGCTGTTTGGGACCCTCAGGCCGGCAGTGGGAGCTGCAGGAGTGTTTGACTTCTCACACAGGCTACAGGTGTCAAAACCTGAAATTTGTTGTTATGAAAAAGGCTAGATTTAAATTTGCTTCAAATGGTTTATGCACAGCAAATGTAAAGCCAAAAAAATGAAACCTTTGCCTTTTAAAAACGGTCATATTACCCGTACTCAGACAGAGGAAAGAGAACAGTCAGAATGGTTGTTATAATAATAATAATAATAATAATAATAATAATAATAAAATGAATGCTTGAAAATTGTAAACAATAGCTCTCTGTTCTATCTGTGCTAAATGTC
>JAUZNJ010015297.1:0-17548 GCA_034780135.1 Jordanella pulchra
ACCTATGATAAAAATTACAGTCTTCTACAAGCTTTGCAAGTGGAAAAAACCTGAAAAATCAACAGTGTATCAAATACTTGTTCTCCCCACTGTAACTAGACATTTCAGGTGGGGGGTTCTCTTTTCTGTTTTTGCAAATGGAAATTTGGGTTTATTGTGTTTAACAAAATAGCTTAAGTTTAGTCACACTTAGAAGAGAACCACAGTTTTCTTGTCTTCTGCTTGCTGTGTCCTTTAAATCCAAAGTTTTCAAAGTTTTCAGCTTCTAACTTATAAAGTGGCACCAGAGTCGACTCATGATCCAAACTATCGGTTGAGTATCGAAACATTTCTTCAAAATCAAATAGACCAGGGGTGTAATAAAACTACAAACAGCATCAGTAACCAGAGTATTTGGATGTCTTTATTTTTAAGAGATGCTTTGATATTTTTATGGATTTTAGCCAAAATTTGTTTTTTCTTTAACTTTTCAAGAGGATTTCAATGCCCTATGCTATCATGGACTCCTAGTGGCGGAACTTAGGATTCAATGACTTACGATGAACTTTCAACATGACTTATTGGGGCTGTTTTTTTTTTTTTACATTCAGCTCTTGACTTATAGTTTTCAGGTCAACAGATTGGCCTCTTGGTTGCTGTAAAACTTTGCATATTGTTTAATAATCACACTTTGTATGATTCACCAAAGCTGACCTGACTGCTGCTTTTCTTGATCTTTTATTTTGCGGTTCGTTCATTAATTAAAAAAACAAACAAACAAAAAAAACATGATAGCATGATACCGAGCTTTACACTGAGATTCGGCAACACTCAGCTCGACTCTCTCTGCACGAATTAATCTACTTCTAACAGGCAGTAGTTTGCATTATATTTTAAACGGGGTGAATATAAACTCATGGCAAACTTTTCAGATCTTTTTTTTTTGAAAGTCTTTTAAAAACGAGTATTTATCTACTTATTTAGTTCCTACTAATGCCCTACTTTGTGTTGGTCTGTCACATGAAATTACAGAGAAATAAACCAAGGTTTGTGATTGTCACATAATTTTGAACGGCTACTGGGTTATGAACAATTATGCAATGCACTGTTTTATCAGAAAACCTCATTACATTTTTTTTGTTAAAACGTAAGTTTACAAAAGTGTTACCCCTTTCTTTACCAACAGCTTAATAAGATAAGTGTCTTTATGTCACTTAAGCAGCCAATTAAAGCACTGATTCTTAAATCAGCCACAGAAGCAATCATTACATTAGTTTGTTTCTGAAATGGGTTCTGTGCAGAAGTGGGTAGAAACCAGCTAAATGTACTTAGTTACAATTATTTTAGAAACCTTGTAACAAAATACACTTTTAGGAGCAGCTTTACTGCACTGTGTTTATTACTTTTACTTAAGTACTATTTTAGTATAATATTGCTACTCTTGAGTAAAATGTTTGATTGCTTCATCCATCATGACTAATTTTACTGAATAATTAACCAGCTAATTTATATTATAAAAAAAAGTTCTCCAGAAAAGGTACAAGTTTAGTATTTATGACACCGGAGGTGAAGCTAATATACAATAAGGTGTAATTACTGTTACTGGAAAAACTGGTTTCTTAAGTTTTATATTAAAAAGGAAATTGGTTTGGAAAAGTTTTTGTTTTCCTTATTTTTTTTATCATAGTCTTTAAAATACAAAAATTGACCCAAAACTTTACAGTTTGGTCCATTTTTATTACATAGTTTTTATTTAATATCAGATGATCTGATACGTTAGGAAGCCTTTTTTACCAAATACTAATATGATGAAGTGCTGTTACTTTTGAGTACATTATTTTTGTCTACTCTGATCACTTCTGGTTCTGTAAGACACTGACTGTTAGTCTCTGTGAGCATGGAGACATACTGGGAGTAGACTGGTGTGGCTCGTCCAAACTGGTCAAGGCATGCAGCCGGTGGCCTGACTTGACCTGTTCTGATTTCACCTGCTGTTACACAGATGGCCACAGACCGCGCTATTGTTAGGGTAAGTTCTAGTTCTAGCTCTGGGACTGGACACCGGCATCTGCATCATGAAAGCCTGTGTTTTTCGTCACTTCTAACTGCTGCTTTGCTGTGATATGAAGGCCCCAATCTTGTCCTTAAAGAAATGGATTAGACATGCAAGTGTGATGGAAACAAAGAGTCATTTTGGTCAATGTGGAACCATGGCTTTTATATCAAAAGCAAACGCAGCACCATGAGCTCTAAGAATTATCTACAGAAGATCTTGTTTACTCTGCAAAGTACAAATGATGCAATGAGATTAATCTGAAAGAGCCTTGCAACTGTATTCTTACCTCTAACGTCTGAAGCTGTTTGACATGCAAGGTTAAAAACATAATTGTGCTCTAATAGAAATAATTAATTCACAATAAAGGTTTAACATATTAATTACCCATTTAACTTATTTATGATTGTTATTAAGTTAAGATGTAAGATATTCAATTTAAGTCTTTGAATGTACAATTTCAAAAATGTTAAAGATATTTTTAAAGGCTGGGAATGTCACCTATGCTTTACTAAAGTTCTTATAACTCATCAAAGAAGTCTGTTAAAGATATTATTAAGGTATTTTGGAGTAAGTAAGGTGTTTGTTGTGAATAAAAGGTCAAATTGCCACTCAACCACAGTGTATTTTGGGGAATACTTATACTACAGATAGACACAGGTTAAAGGTTCAATTTAAAGCATTAAAAACATCTGAGGTATGTGGAGGGCATTTGAATTCCTCCTCTTTTAACCTTAAATAAAATCCATAAAATAAAACACAGAAGCATTTTTGCCTTCAGAAGTGTGAATGTGGAAATGCTTTTTAAGATTGATGGCGGGTTGTTCTAATCCCTAGATCCAGTTGATAATCTTTGCTAAGACTTCAAAATTGATGTTCATAATTTCCATGGGGTCCGAATGAGCTTTAGGTATTTTGTTAAGAGGAAGTGTCAAATTTAAATCTGTAAATCTGGTAGATATAAACCCCAAAACACTTGGAGATATAACAGTGGCAAAGTCTAGAAGTATTGACTTAGAGTGGCCGAACACACATCAACACCATGTTTTTTTTAATTAACTTATTATGTCATTTTTTTTTTGTAAAACATGGTGGATATCCATATATCACTTTCCTTCTACCAACTACATGTTACTCTGTGTTGGTCTATTCAATTGAATCCCAGTAAGTAGCCTTCAGGGTTGTGGTTGAACTAACACAAAATGTGAAATATTGTGGTTATAGATACCTTTGCAACAGGCTGTACTTTTCTGCTGACATTTTGTTTTTGGAAATTCATCGGAAGAATAAATATCTGTTCTCTTATTTATTGCACAGAGATTTATCTACTTTTTAGGTTTGACTGTCATTATACTTTATGTATTTTTTACCTCCACCAAGGAGTTTATTTTTTTTGGTAGCGTTTGTTTGTTTGTTTGTCTGTTAGCAACTTTACACAAAAAGTTATTGACGGATTTGCTTGAAAATTTTACCAGGATCAGGATCTGGATACAAAAAATGTCAGGGGAATGAGCTGCTTGGCGGAGGTCGGCGCTCTCCGAGTGCTTTTCTAGTTTTTTTCTGTTTTTGATTTAACCTTTTTTTTTTAACTCAAATATTTTGGGGCCTGAGTCTTCGACTAGAAAATTATAATTGAGTATCTTCTTTAGATATATTGAATCAACACACCTCTAAATAGACTTTTATAAAGAAATTCAGGACATTGGGAACCTGTACACTCTAAATTTGTTTTAATTTATGGATATGATTTACTGATTACAAATTTGGAAATAATTTGGTCAAGACTTAGAAGTTCTTTATAAAACTCCCTCTATTTGATATATATACATATTTATATGCATATATAGCTGAGTATGCATGCATGGACTCTGTTGGCCATGTGTGCATACTTGTCTGTGTTTTATCACCATCAGTCCTCCGTCTGTCATTTATTTCATGCCATCCTCATTTATACCTGCCATCCAAGGGTCATTCAACAGAGGAATGTCATTTCGTTTTGTCTGCTCTGAATGTAGAATAGAGTGGAAGTTTAAATTATTTATATGATAACAAAAAGGCAAACCAAATTAAAATCTAAATTTTTAATTGGTGTCTTCCTAACTGTGGAATGTCCCAAAAAACACAAAAACACCAAATATGGCTCCTTAAACATTTAACTAGTCTGATTTTACATTGTGTATTTCTTCTGTTTAGGCTTGTTGGTTGTTCTACTTTTTATATTTCGTTTGACAACTGACTTTTTCGTTTTAAATATTTTTGTTTCCTAAAAGAGGTATTTGTTTTATGGTCTCCCTATTAGGTGTCTCTTATTAGCCTGGTTGCAAATTCACTGGGATATTCGGACTTTGCTGCCATCAAGTCACTAAGAACCCTCCGGGCTTTGAGACCTCTCAGAGCTCTGTCCAGATTTGAAGGCATGAGGGTAAGGGATTATTGTGTATTTCTGCTGCTATAATGTTTGTGCAAGATAAGTGTTTGTACTTTTGTGAAAAGTAATTATTTAATGTAAAATTGTGTAATTATGTTTTATTAAACCCAGGGAAATCTTTACATTTTAAGTGCAGATCACATCCTACCATTACCCAGGACAAAGAAAGAAACGTACCCTACTTGCCCTGGCTTCTACCACCTTGCCTTAGATTGGGTTTTAAATCTTCTTACTGAAAGCACCAAAATTTGTTTACCCTGAAAAAATAAATAATGTGGAACCCCACTGTGGTGAGCTGTGGGACCCCTCAGGGTTGTGTGTTCAGTCCAATGCTGTTTATGCTGTTAACACACAGTTGATCATAAACTCAAAAGGAAAACCTGATAATAAAATTAGTAAAAGACATATTAATATACAAGAAAAAAGTCAGATAGTAAGAGGGATGATGCAAAAGATTAATGATTATGAATGTCTGAAAGTGCACACCCCGTAGAATCAATCAACCATTGAGTGGCCTTAAAGTATTAACCTCTTCTGCTATTATTTTTCAAGATCCCAGTGAAAAGTCTAGATTTTTTTTTTTTTTTTGCTATTATATGACAATAAATTGATTTAGTTGGATTTCAGAAGGAATATTATTTGGAATTTATTCGCTCAATTATCTAGTGCCATCAGATTTCCTTCTCATTTAAACAAATAACTTTGCTGGCATTCTCTTGCCAGCATTTGCAGTAGATGCCTGACAGAGTTAGTACAGTAGCTGTATAAATTACGTTTTCCTCCGTACAATGTGTTTTAAATGTCTTAGGTTGTTTTAGGTTATCCTGTTAAATTCTTTGAATAATTTTTGGGAACAATCAGAATTCAACTAGTACATAATCTTGTTAAATCAGTTTTTATCTTTGCTTGGAGTGATGATTAGTACATCTGTCCTCTGTTGAACTTGCAGATCATTACCGGTACAGTTACATCCAGTATTTAGATAGTAACTCCGGAGGAACATCCTTTTCTGTCTTTCTGCAGGTGGTCGTCAACGCTCTTATAGGAGCCATCCCCTCTATTATGAACGTGCTGCTCGTGTGTCTTATCTTCTGGCTCATCTTCAGTATCATGGGAGTCAACCTGTTCGCTGGCAAGTTTGGGAAATGTGTGAACAGAACAGGTTTTATCCACAGTGTCTCTGTGGTCAACAACAAGTCAGATTGTCTCGCCATGAATGACACCCAGTTCTACTGGACAAAGGTGAAGGTTAACTTCGACAACGTCGGTCTCGGCTACCTTTCACTTTTACAAGTGGTGAGTTTCCCCTGCTGGTAATTTTTTTTCTCTGGTTTTATTATTACATAGATGCTTTGTTGCCGCTTTGAATAACATTTAAAATGGAACAAAATTCAGTCAGCGAAAAGAAACACTGTTCTGCCAGAAAGAGATTGTATTAAAAAACGTATTGATTAACAAATTGCTTTGATCATACAGTGAAGTTTGTTGTGTTTTTAGGCAACCTTTAAGGGATGGATGGAAATAATGAATGCCGCTGTTGATTCAAGAGGAGTAAGTATGTTTCTTCTGTTATTTTTTTTTATTTGTTTTTCGGCAGACAGTTGATTAATAAAAACCTTTTGCAGGTGGAGGAACAACCCAGCAGAGAAATCAATCTCTACATGTACCTCTACTTTGTCGTCTTCATCATATTTGGCTCCTTTTTCACCCTCAACCTCTTCATTGGGGTCATCATTGACAATTTCAATCAACAGAAAAGAAAGATAAGTATTTATAGCACTATTCTACACTTTGGATCAACTCCTTGTCTTCCTTAAATATAAAACATGCATGTATTTAGATACGGGAAGGAAAGTAGCAGCCAACTGCTAATGAATGAACTCACCCGGGTGGAGTTCGATCCCCAGACTAGCAGGTGAAAATCACGCTGACCAGTCAGCCAAAGGGATATCTCATTGGCCAAGTAGCCAAGGTGATCTGTTGACAGGACCCCACACTGTCACACTAAGGCTGAGGCAGAAATAAATAAATGGTTAGAAAAGGAGCAACAAGTAACAAAACAGGGTATCATCTGAATATAACGAAACTAAGAAATATATCAACAGCTAAAAGAACATGGGCATAAAATACAACACAAACACACCCACTGAACTTTAAAAAATTACATAAAACAATATTAATAATCATGTAGGAGACTGAGGGCAGTAATCATGGGGATAATTTTTTTACTCTAAACTAGTTTAGAGAAAAAAAAATCTTATACCTACTAAAAAACAACAAATAAGAACATACAACGGTTTATTTTTTATATATTTTATTGATTTTTATTTTTCTTTTATAAAATGGGGTGAGTGTAATAGATGTTGGATTTGTTTTTTTTTTATATACTTAGGTGGACAGGATATCTTTATGACTGAGGAGCAAAAGAAGTACTACAATGCCATGAAGAAGTTGGGAACTAAGAAACCTCAAAAGCCAATACCAAGACCCGCGGTAAAACAAAAAAAAAAGTCACAGTTTTAACCTTTTTATATAAACTTTTCATGATTATGAACTGTTGTTTTAAAGTTAAATTACACACTGAGTGACTTTTTGTGTTCTCCAATTACAGAACCTTCTCCAAGCCTTCTTCTTTGATCTGGTGTCCAAGCAAGCCTTCGACATCATGATCATGATGCTCATCATCGTCAACATGGTGACCATGATGGTGGAAACCGACGAGCAGTCGGAGCGAATGGAGTCCATCCTCAACATTATCAACCTGGTCTTCATAGTTATCTTCACGACCGAATGCCTGATTAAGCTTTTTGCTCTCCGATGTTACTTCTTCACCGTTGCATGGAACATTTTTGACTTTGTGGTCATAATTCTCTCAATAGTGGGTAAGACATTTTTAAAGCCAGGCCGGTGCCGCACATTACGGTTTAGGCAGTTGCCCCAACACATTAAAGAGGAGGTGTTTAGCAGCCAAAGGACTGTTTTCTGGTCATAGCTGTAAGTTAAAAATGGCAGATTTACCTTTTAGGATTAATGACAGGACATCTTTCTCTAAATCCTGCTGTATTGAAAATCCAGGGAAAATATCAGAGCTGCCTTCTCCTTCACCACTGTTTACAAACTGAGAAAATTAACTCTCAACAAGTCCTTCATAAAACACAACATTTCTCCTTGACATGTTGCACACCTTATCGCAAGATTTAAAACTTTTCCCTGTGGGAGAAGTTTAGATTTATAAGTGGGAAAATTCCTCACCTCCGTGAGCAAACGTGGAATGCTTCATCAGGCATCATCAAAGTCTCATATCACTGTAGAAATGTTTTGGTGTTTCATACCTTCCCAAATCATAGGTGAGTGTGTAAGTGCTCTTAGCCAATCAGCACTTCTCATAATAATCTCAGAAATCATCTTTTCCAAGGGAATTCATGCCAGGTCAAAGTGACTTGATTGTGATTGTCCTAACTTCTTTAAACAATGTTGGGGGTTTTTAACCACTGTTGCTTATAAGAAAGCTAGCTGATAAGAAATGGGAATGAGAAAGAGGGAGAGAGAGAACCTTTAACAGCTGCATCAATCACTAATGCCTCCAAATATGGGCTTCCTATTACCGCCTAATCCTGCCCAATCAAATTTTTCAGTCACTTTAGGCACAGAGGCAACATATATTTCAGAGACTTAATCGTGTTACACTCTCTGCTAAAACCAAGATTTTTTTTTCTTAAGGAGCAAAGAACAAGCATAAAGTTTGTTTTGGCTCAGAGTACTCACATTTTGCCAGAAGCTCAGCTGTTGAACTTATACAAAATCCAGTCCACAGTCGCTTACTAAATGCCAGTAAAAGAATAAACGACAGAAGCACATTGGAACCATAGCTGTCAACTCTCCCGTCTTGGTCGGGAAACTACTGTATTTTACCTATCTTTCCCACTTCCCTCCCCTATTTAGCTGCCTTTGGGAAATGTCCTGTAATATTTTATTATAAGATCATAGATATAATATAAAAACATTGATCTGCCTCTCCAAACAGAACTGTCGCTAGCATCGCAAGTCAAAATCTGATCACCTTATTGTTTGCAAATGGTTGAAAACTGTTTATCTTAAATTTCTTGTGCACCTCTTAAAATATAATGATTAGTGGAGCTTGACTCCTCTCGTAAAATTTCCCGTATTTTCAAATACCAAATTCCCAAATATCATTGGGGGAGAAGAAGAAAAAAGGAACAAGATGAGGAGAGCAAAATGTATTGCGTCACAATAATGTAAAAAGGCCCGAGAGGAAAATAAATGTACTTGTAAGTATATTAAACCGCACAAATTAATCTCTCATGCTAAAGGAACTGCAGATTTGGGAGGAGAAGACCATGGTCTTCACTAATAATATGAAGCTGTCAATCAATGTCTTCTTAACACTACTTCCTGTGTGATGGTGTCTGCACGGGCCAATCAGAAGGAGGCTCAAAGAAAAGCTTTGCTTCCGACCCACCTGTCAACACATTTTGCTTCATGTGAGGAGAAAATTAGTACAAGGGCAGAGGGGATCTCTGTTTCAAATAATGTTGGGCTGGCACCACCTGTTAGCACTTTTTCACTGCAGAAAACACATTGGTTCAGCTGATTACAGATGACTGATTAGAGATTATATTCACTGATTTTGTTCATTTCTTTCTGTATATCTAATATGAAATGACCTTTCTCGATCCATCTGTTTATTTGGGTTTCCTCTCATTTCAGGGATAGTCCTTGCTGATATCATTGAGAAGTACTTTGTTTCTCCAACCCTGTTTCGAGTCATCAGACTGGCAAGGATAGGGCGCGTACTTCGACTTATTCGAGCAGCCAAAGGAATCCGGACTTTACTGTTTGCCTTAATGATGTCCATGCCAGCGCTGTTCAATATTGGCCTCTTGCTTTTCCTTGTCATGTTCATCTATGCTATCTTTGGCATGGCAAACTTTGCCTATGTGAAAAAACAAGATGGGATCGACGACATGTTTAACTTTGAGACCTTTGGGAACAGCATTATCTGCCTTTTTCAGATCAGCACCTCAGCAGGCTGGGACAACCTCCTGAGCCCCATTATGTCGAGCTCTCCAGAGGAGTGTGACGTTAACTTTGTCAACACTGGCACCAATGCCCGGGGAAACTGTGGGAACCCATCAGTGGGCATAGCTTTCTTTGTAAGCTACATTATTATTTCTTTTCTTATTGTGGTGAATATGTACATAGCTATCATCCTGGAGAACTTCAGCGTTGCCACGGAGGAGAGCACAGAGCCCCTGAGCGAGGATGACTTTGAAATGTTTTATGAGGTCTGGGAGAAGTTTGACTCCGAGGCAACTCAGTTCATAGAGTTCTCGATGCTGGAGAGGTTTGCTGACGCTCTCTCTGAGCCGCTGCGGATCCCAAAGCCCAACAAGATCCAGCTGATTTCCATGGACCTTCCTATGGTCAGCGGTGACAAGATCCACTGCCTGGACATTTTGTTTGCTTTCACAAAACGTGTACTTGGAGAGTCAGGTGACATGGACACCCTCAAGCAGCAGATGGAGGAGAAGTTCATGATAACCAATCCTTCCAAAATTTCCCACGAGCCCATCACTTCTACGCTGCGTCGTAAAATGGAGGAGGTGTCAGCAATCATCATCCAGAGGTCTTACAGGAGGCATCTGGTGCGAAGGCAAATGAAGCAGGCATCTTACCTCTACAGACAGATCAACTATGAGACTGTGGTGGATGTAGAGAATGCCCCTGAGACAGAGGGGCTCATAGCTTCCATGTTTCAGCATTTTGGTCCTCAAGGTGAACATACAGAGGAACACACAGAGGAGGACATGCTTTTGTCCTCGCCACCATCTTATGATAGTGTGACCCGGGGGGCCTGCATAAGCTCCTCTCTTACAGCCAGAACCACATCTAGAGGCCCTGAACTCAGGGACCCGGCTGAAAACTATGAGGAGACGTTTCTTTGAGACTTTATGCAGAGTGATGAAGTGATCTCTGTCTGTTCAATTTACAGTAACAGCATTTGATTGAACAATAATTCATATTAAGCAATTTTTTTTAATGTTTTTTAAGATGCACAGGATTATATGCATTTTTTAGTAGCTCACAGTCTCTATTAAGTTAGAAAAGATCATAGATATGACTTATTTTAATAGATACCACTTCTTTTTGTGAACAGAAGGTCAATATTTGAATCCCAGACATCAGATATAAAAATATTGACCTAATCAGCAGTTTTTTTATATGCTGGTTCTTCACCATTGCACACATTTTTACTCTGCTGTTCCATATACTGTCATTATTCTGTTCGAGTTATGGGTTTAAAATAACTAATTAAAACACTGAATGGAGATGCTAATAAGGCAAGGTGGGTTTTTATATGGCACATTTCAGTAGCAAGACAATTCAATGTCCTGTACATGAAAAGAAAAGGAGCTGTAGCTTACAGGGACACAGAAAATGAAAGAGAATAAACATAATTAAAACAAGGTGATTGTATAAAAATGTAAATAGCTCAAACTGATATCCTCTAAAATTAAGTCTCCATGGTTAGTCTTTGATTGTAAGATGAGGGACCTGAGTTTGAATCCTGGTTACATCAGAAAGCACATCTGGTGTTAAAGTTTCAACAACTCTGTGAGCAAGTCGTAAAGATTTGCTGTGGTTGACCTCTGAGTATGGGGGCACCTGAAAGGACAAAAACAAATTCTCAAAATGTTCAATATATGTTATGTACTTATAGATCTGTAATGTTAGACCACTTCCAAAGGAAAAGGTTGATGCTAATGGTCCTGCAAAGTGCTTTATAATGCATTTCTTTATTTCCTCCAGATCTCCTTTAATTAGGTTGCCTTCTCCATGTTTTTCTTGCATGTGTGAAAACAAGAGAACTTCTGAATGCAAACAGTATATGGCTCAAATTTTCAAGCACCTCTGAATTATCTTAACGCAACTGTGTTGTCATAAAACCCGTTAGTAAGATTTTTATTCAAATTTTTGAAATATTTGTCAGATTTCCCATATCTTTGTGCATGAGTAGAATGCAGCTGCAACCTTTGGGTGGATAGTTTACCTGGTTGAGTTAAAAGCGTATCTTGGGGGGGGGGGGGGGTTCCTTTACATTGTTTTACTAAAAGGTTTTTAGTTAACGTATTTATAAATTTGTTGAGGATCTGTTGAAAGAATTACTCCTGAAAACAATGTTCTAAGAAACGGTGTTTTAAAAAGCTAACTAAAGATCAAGGCCATAAAACTCTTTTTTATTACCATCATAAAAGTTCAAACATCCATCCTCTCCTGCTTCATCCATCAGGGTTGCGGTTAGGCTGGTGCCTATCTCCAGCAGACTATCGGTGTAAGGCGGGGTACACCCAGGACAGGACGCCAGTCTGTCGCAGGGCAACACATAGACACACAAGAACATACAACCATGCACACATACTGACAATTGATAGATGCCAATTAACCTAAGTCTTTTTGGAATGTGGGAGGAAGCTGGAGTACCCGGAGAGAACCCACACATGCACGGGGAGAACATGCGAACTCCATGCAGAAAGACCCCAGGCCAGGACCGAACCTGGAAACTTCTTGCTGCAAGGCAAGAGCGCTAACCACTGCCCCACCGTACAGCCCAAGTTAAAACATATTTGGCTTATTCTTATATTCAGTCTACAGAGTTGAGAACTGGTTTTAGAAGCTGCTTGTACTATAAAGCAATATTGACAATGTCTAACATTTTCAATGCCTCCTAAAGATACAGAAATAGTGCCTATAGTGCAAAAGTACTCAAACTTCATATGAATCAAAGTAGGTCATTTATGTTCAGGAAGAACAGAGATTAGTTTCAGCCATTAGCAAAGTAAATTTTTTAAACTGTGTTCCTAATCTCCAGTCTCTTTAAGGGCTCCATACTTTAGCTGATTTGTATCTGGTACTGTTAAATGGGAAAAAGTGACTGTTAAACATATGAGTTAAAGTACCTATTGACCTTGGCAATACCACAACATCAGCTCACGAAACTCTTATCAACTAAACTTTATTTGAAAAAAGCATTTTGCTATGACCCAAAGAATATATGAAATGTTTTTTCATAATGTTTCTACCATTGTATTTTTAATATTGTAATAAATAAAGAGAATATTTTAATAATTTTGAGGTATAGAGGCAAACACATTTTTAAACAGCCCCCTTTTGATAGCAGCTTATCTTGTGTTGACTAAATTATGTCTTAATAGTATAACTTTAACCAAAGCTGACATTTCCTGCATGTTAAAGTTGAGTATATATATTCATGTTAGGCCTAAATAGTTGACAGTAACAGAAATGTTATAGAAGATAAACAATTTTTAGGGATTTTAAATTTGTCACGAGTAACTGACCTTTTGTTTTCAGCTCAAACAAGTATATTTAGGTTATATGATTTTAAAAAATCTAAATAAATGTCATTTAATTTCTAAGGACTATGCTGTGTTTTTTACTTTAACAAATAGAGCCTAAAATCCAGTTATTGTTTGATATTCAGCACATCAAAAGATGAATGAGTGTCTGTTGTTAAGCGGGCCGTGTGTGTTGACAGTCCCTAATTCATGTGCCTGATTTTAAACTTTGCCCGCACACTCCCTTGAGTCCCTTTAGTTTGTTGAATTTGATCTGATAGATGAGGATTTTTGGAGCAAAGTTAATGCACTGAAAGCACGTTTTTATAAGCTTGTGAAGAGGTTTGAGGCTGTATTGTATGTAAAGCCAATTTCTAGCTATTTTTGTAATGTGTTTCTAATAAAAGCTTGTTTGTTATGACTATAAATGGATACAACCAGATTACATAAAAATAAGAGAGTGATTTTTGTATGAAATATGTTACCATTGAGAAGATGATTGTCCATATCAGATGATGAAAAGCATTTCATTGATTGTTTTATTCAGTTGTAATAAAACTCTTCTCTAATCTGTGGGCTGCAGATTTGTGAATGCATGTTGCAAGAGAAACAAGATAGATCGTTCTACCTTGTTGTATCTATTCCATTCTCTCACAGTTCATGTCTATAAAAATAAATAAATAAATAAAAACTTAACGAGGTTGCAAAATTGGATTTGGCCTGGAAGAGATTTCCTATCTCTGGTTGTCAGGGTGGTCAAATCCAACTCTGACCAGCTGGGATAGAAGGATAATCTGAATGTAAAAAAAAGGGAAAAAAAAATCACTTGTTTTAATTACACGTTCACATACACACAAGTACAGATACTGTCTTTTTTCCCACCCTCTCTCTTTCACATGGGCGCACATACATACAATCTGCATGTGCAATTACATGCATAAAAATCTCTATCACATGTACTCTTTGCAATCCATCCTCATAATTACGGAAAATTTAATTTGGATCTATTTTCAAAAAGCCCTAAAAATGTGACCTAACTGAATGGGCCTTCGTAACTGATCTGAATTTTATAAGCATTTGTACATGTGGTGGAGATTAAGGCTTCAGCAGTAAGGGAAATTATTTTTTTAAAAGATTAGAAAGGCACTATGTCTGATTACAAAATGTAACACCATGCAGGAAAACAGTCATGTCACGTTAATAATTTGGAAATTAACTGGGTACATAGTGAGCATGCCGGCCCCAGTGATATTCAAAGAACTGCTTATTATTGTCTTTAAAACAGCAAAACAAAATACTAAATTAAATGTCCTTTGATACATTTGCAAAAACAGGCTTAAAATCGGAGGCAACTAGTGTTTCGCTCAGGTTTTCTGAAGACATTTTTACAGCTATCCTCTACTCTTTGTCCATTCTGTTGGCTTGCACTCAAGCAATCTGTAGTTGGAGTGCTGATGTTTCCGCAGCATGAAGGTCCATCCTCCTAAGTACATCCTAAGTCAGATGCAAATCAAAGACCCAGCCATCGTTTTTCTGGGTTGATGTAGTCTTTTCTGTGTATGGGTTATGTGTTAGGCCATTGAATCCTGATGAGTGTTTTTATGCATTTTCTTTAGAATTCATTCAAATTGATTAATTTGAATTAAATCATTTGTAATGAGGGAGAGGTGGTCTTGATTTTTTTCTCATAGTCCTTCAGTTTGGATAGTAAATTCTCTCTTACGATTTTTTTTTTGTCCGCATTATAGCAGCAGCTGCAATGATACGTCTATCGATCTCCCGTTTCAATTTTTCCTCACTTGTAAACAGGACCCCAAGAGGTTTGAACTCCTCCACATGAGCAAGAACCCTACACCAACCTGAAGCCACCTTTTACCGGTCAAGAACCACAGCTTCAGATTTGAAGGGGCCACTTCTCATTCTTGCTGCTTCACACTCGCCTGCAAACCCCTCCAGTGCATGCTGTGTGTATTGGCAGGAGGTAGCCAGCAGAACCGCATCACCTATAAAAAGCAAATAAATCTGATGGTCCTCAAACCAGGCTCTTGGCTGCGCCTAGAAATTCTGTCCATAAAGGTTATGGCCAGGACTGGTGACAGAGCGGAGCCCTGCTGGTGGTCAACTGGTCTGACTTAATGCTGGCAATGCCCCTGGTACATACTCCTGAAGCGCCTCCCAGAAGGCACCATGAGGGATACGGTCAAATACCTTATACAGCTCCCAAAAACACACGTGGACCTGTTGGAGTCAGCTGGACTCCAACCCCAGCATAGGCCTAGGGAGACTGTGAAGTGTAACCCCCCCTATAATTGGAACACACCTTCCGGTCTTCCTTCTTATGCAGGGGATCCAACATCTTAGTCTACACGTGATGTTGCAGAGGAATGTCAGCCATGACATCCAGAGTCCTATGGTACCGTACTTCGGACAAACGTTATTAGATGCTGAAGCCGTTGCACCATAAAGTTTCTGACCACCTGCTTGCTGTCTTAATCTGTTTTCTGTACTCCTGAATTCCTTCCATGGGTCAGTACACTGTTTATTGAAATTTTTCATTGATTGTGTGTATACAAGTGTGCCCTCCTAGCTATATGTGCAGTGTTTCCAGATGAACCTATAGGGATCAACCTGGCTGGCTTACCTTAATGTTTATTTTCCCAAAATCTGATCTATTTTACTTTGTTACCGTGTCTCTTTCAGTCAGGTTTGACCAAAACAGACCACCTTGAGAATTGCAAGTGGTCTGACCAGGTCCATGCATTTCAATGAGATGTAATTGCTACATCTTCATATGGTCCAAGTTTTCAGTTGGATCTGATGCTTAATCATGCATCATGTGTTCTCTGTCTTTACTCCCAAAAGAAGCCTTTTTTTTTTACTTTTTCAGATGGTAGGTAAATGTGTAATAGGAGTTCAGTTTTACTGACTTTTTTTACTTATGTAAAAAACAAAAACTGGAGCAAGTTTTATGTCCTAAAAGAAATTTCCATTGTGCCAGAGGAATCAATGCAGATAATTTCAGATTCAACTTCAGAGTCCTCCATGTTAGTGGGGCAGAGAGGGAAAATGCTTGTTTCCAAGTTTGGATTGTACAGATGTGGTTGCAGACTTCACAGGTGGTGCTAACTTAATATCAGTGTTATTATTAATCCTTCTTTTGCTCAGACTTCAGCATCTGTGTGTTTTTCTCTTTCATAAATAAAAGACACAGCCATAGTCTAGTCAACACAATAATTCCCCCCTGCCTCCATAGAGCTGTGAGCTCTTTGACTTTGCCCAGTTTTACCTCTCTGAGCTTGTTCACCCCTATTTGCCTCCTCTTTCCCTTGTGTCAGCAAACAGCAGCTCCTGCAGGTACCGAGGTTTAAGAAGAAGCTCAGAGGAGTGAGAGCGTCTCTATCGCTGCTCCTCTTTCATGGAATAGTTTCTCGCTGCACATTAGGGAAACTCCTTCACTGCCAAATTGTAAAACGCGGCTCAAGACTTATATTTATTTGATGGCTTTTAACACTGGCACGACTTAGTGGTTGCGTCTTTGTTTATTTATTTTTTATCTTTTTTTTGCTAGAATTGTAGAGAGCAGCATTAATTAAAGTATTGACTTTTGTTAAAGTCTCCAGGAGAGTGAGAAATCTAAGGATGAGTTTTGTTTTGTTACCTTTGCAACATTAATTCCTGTAATCCGGTATAATGATAATGTTCTCTCTGCTCAACCCTAAAGGTTCTGACTTGTGTGTATCAGGTTAAGATCCCAGCTCTGTTGTTTGGCAGCATTTTTCTGCTCACACTACATAATTTTCTGGTGTTTTATTGTTGGACCTGGTATAGCTCTCAATTTACATCAATTTTACAAAACGTCCAGATAATTACCAATCCACCACTGTGCATGAAAGCTGGTGTTAAATATCTGTGCTTGTATGATGTGGTTGGTCTTCACCAGACATTCAGGCGTGCATTTTGAGGTAACACACCCCCACCTTGATTTTGTTAAAGGAAACTGTTATGAAAGAGTTTTGTCATTCAAAGGCAGCTTTGCAAACCGTCAAATTTTTCATCATAACACTGTAGGTACAGGCTGTAGAACATGAAAAATAGTTCTTGTTTTATATCTCTCTGTGTTTTTTCTACCATTGTACATCTCTGTGATATCACCTCAGTAGATCAGCAGCGATCTTGTGTGTTTTTTCACCCATACATTATTTTTCCTACACAAGAATGAATTGATACAAATAATCTGAAATTATGAGAATAGATTGGATTCAGTTGGGAGTTTCTGAGCGAAGCTGGCCTCTTAAAGGCCTGAGAATATAAAAAAAGAACTTAAAAAGCCTTTTAGTTACAGACGTTGTCTGTCTATCAGCATAAAGTGAAGGGATTTACTTAGTCATACTGGCTAACAGGGACCAGATGGCCTGATGAAGCACTGACTAATTACTTGTTCCATGAATTCTCTGTTAAGTATAGGAGCCATAGTTTTTTCATTTACTCCACTGCCCCCACATGGACACTCATGCAATATGATAAGTCTAAAAATTAAGCACATGTATACGGTTGGAAACTATACAATATGAATGGTGTAATATTGGTATTTAAAAGGTATTGAATTTTTTTGAAAGATATCAATGTTTATTTCCAGATATACTATCTATCTATCTATCTATCTATCTATCTATCTATCTATCTATCTATCTATCTATCTATCTATCTATCTAT